>JAQQSK010011146.1:0-12389 GCA_028658325.1 Potorous gilbertii | reverse complement strand
GGAATAAGAAATACCGGTAATGGGGAATAGAAAGTTATCTAGCCCTACAGGACAAAAGAGAAGATGGGGTAAGGGAAAGGAGGGATGACAGAAGAGAGGGCAGATTGGTGATATGGATAATTAGAATGTCCAGTGTATTGGGGAGGGGGGAGGGGACTAATGGGGAGAAAATTTTGGAACCCAAAATCTTGTGAAAATGAATGTAAAAAGTTAAATAAATTTATTTAAAAAAAAAATAAAATAAAAAAAAAATAAAAAAAAAAAAAAGAATTTAGTAAGTACCAGGCACTGTGCTAAGCCTTGGAGTTCCAAAGAAAGGAAGAAAAAAATCAATTCCTGCTATCAAGAAACTCAAAGTTGAATGGGAGATATAAGATGCCAAGGACACTGTACAAACAAGATATATACCTGATAAATGGGAGATAATCACCCAAACCTAGAGAGCTAGCATTTATGTAGCACTTTAAAGTTGGCAAAACACTTTACAAATTTCTCATGTCATCCTCACAACAACCCTAGGAGGTAAGCACTATTACTGTCCCAGTTTTACAAATGAGAAATCTGAGGCAGATGGAGGTTAAGTGACCTACCAAGGGTCACACAGTTATCTGAGGCCAGATGGGAACTTAGGGGTGCAGGACTCCACAACTAACACTCTCTGCTCTAAGCCACGTCTCTGCTTAAAGAGGGAAGGAACTAGGAAGAAGGAGAAATATCAGTTAGCACTTGAAGGCAGCAAAGGAAGGCAGGAGATAGATGATGAGGGAGAGGACTGCAGGCATGAGGGACAGCTAGTGAAAATGCCTGCACTGGGAAGATGACTGTCTTGTGGGAACAGCAAGGATCACTGTCACTGGATCGCAAAGAACAGGGTGGGGAGGAGGCATGAGATATGAGGGCAAGAAAGGAATATTGGGGAAAACAGGAGAAGGAAGGAAGCCAGGGGACAGTGACTGAGAAAAGTGAGCTAATGCAGTCAAGGGGATTAAAGGATTAAAGGAACCAGGAGACTAGGATGAATAAGGGAATGAGGGAATAAACATGCCAAGAGGACATAAGCTTATTATCCATATGTGTATCCTATATAATTGCACAGAAGAGCAGAAACAGTTATGCAAGATCAATAAAGCAAATTGTACAACAGTTTATGAATTCTTGCCCTACAAACTAAAGAGTATGTGTGAGTGTATATGTGTGACTGTGAAAGCTATGAAAGGGTAAAATGTCAAACTTGGGGATATTTCCAAGGTTGAATCAGATACACTGAGGACTATAGTATAATATTGGTGGATTGTCCATTTCTTCCTTGAGACCCTTTTCCATAAAACAGCTATGAATTATCTCTCTCTGTCCAAGGACTTGGAATCTAGTTACCCCTCCAAAGCAACCAACCCATCCTATCCTATCTAAAGAAATATTTCTGGTAAACCAGTGTGGGACATTATCTAAAAAGATCCATGTCAATGTCCACCTTGGATTTATAAACCACCTCAGATTTTTTAAAATCCATGAAGGGACAACAAAGGCAAGAGTATGTAACTTTAGATTTTTAAAAGACATGAGCAGAGAGCAGAAGCAAGGATAGGTATCATGAACACTTTGCATAAAATGAGGTCCACCAGAACAGTAATAAAATTAATTGAGTTCATCAATTAGGCCTCTTGCTTACCCTAACGTGAGAGGTTCTGCTGGATGTGTCCTGGACACCTTTGGGAGAGTGCTTCTGTGGCACTGAACATGAAGCTGAGTCAGAAGACCCAGCAGAGAAAATGGGTGGGAATATAAAATCATGTGACTCTGGGGAGGAGGAGGGGGAATTTGATTATGCCCCACATTCTTTTTAGCCTCTTTCCCCGTTGCCCTTCAAAAATACACATAAATACAAACCTTCTAATTACTGACCCAGAGTTGGGCTGGGGAAAAATGTGTAGTTGCTGACATCCAGTAGAAGATAAATGATGCCAAATGGGTGTGCCATCTCTGTCCTTGCATTCTCCTCTTCTTGCCCCAACTTCCTTTAAAAACTTATTTTGAAAGAAATTCTACTTTTCTTGAGCACCCACAAATGAAAAAAGAGAGGAAGCTTTTGCAAACACTTCACACAAATAGATTGTAAAACCGAGGAGCTTCCTTAAGAAACTGTGGGGTTCCCCAGGCAGAGGTTTTGGCCGAGGCTGAGTCTCTAAGGAGGAAGTGCCCTCAAATTGCCAGCTCCACCATCCAAGGCATAGGACAAGAGGACAACGTGACTTCAAATCTGGATTTCCTCTCTCAGGTCCTTCCCCACCTTAGGAAGAAGCAGCCAGTATTTAGCCTGCTTTCAGAACTCTTGCATCCCCTGGGTAAATATCCAAAGCCCTCACTCTGCTCCTCCCTCCTCCACCCTCACTCCCCAGAAAAAACCTTATTCCTTTCCCCTCTCTCCACTCTAGGGGATAGGGGGAAGAAGGGGAAGGAGTGGTGGGTCCAAAGGTTACATCTTCAGCTTCCAAATCTATTTTCTTGTGAATAAATACTTTTTTCAAGTGCTTTCCTATTACACAGTGTCAACAGATTATACATTTAGAGCTGTAAGACCAACATGTTCATCCTACAAATGAGAAAACTGAATTTCACAGATAGTTAGAAACAGGTGAGAATGAAACCTGGGATTTCTGACTAGTAATCCTGAAAACTTTCTTCTATGGCAAGTTAGTGGAGACTGTTGACCAGAGTTCTTGATAACAAATGAGAGTTTAACTAGGTCAGGTATCAACTGAGTTTATTACAAGAGAAAGCAAAGACATACATGAGAGGATCCCTGCATACAGAGTACAAAAGCATCTGGCTCTGAAGGTAAACCTGAGGTATTTGTGGGTCTTTCAGCAACACTGTAAGGTATAGGGAGAGGAGAAGGCTCAGTTCCTTCCAGGGACTGCTAGAGCACTGAAGAAGGATGTTCTTGTTTATGATGAGTTGGGGAGGGGGCTTCGGTAAACTGTAGCATTGCTTTCAGCCAGTTCTACCTAGCTCTTCAGTGGGTTAGCTCAGCAGGTGCAGCCAGAGTAGCGTTCCAAAGGAAGGCAAGTACAGATTTATTGCATCAAGTTCAGAAATAGTTTAGTTGACATTATGTAAAAAGGAATAGCAACCACTCAGTTAATGATTACAAAATGTATCATTTTTCTCATCTAAAAAATTAGTATTTGAAAATGGTTTCTATATATTTTGTGGTTGTTCTTCAGTTGTTTCAATTGTGTCTGACTCTTCATGATATCATTTTTATTTTGTTTTATTGGCAAGGAAACTGGAATGACATCACTTCCTTCTCTAACTTATTTTATAGTCAAGGAATTAAGGCACACAGGGCTAAGTGACTTGCCCATATATTTATGGAGAACTAATATTGTCTAATATTACTACTTTCAACTGTGACTAAAAACATTGCAGGACACCTAAAAAGAATTTTTGAGAGTACTTTACATATTTTAATTAATTGAACCTCACAACACCCATGTATGTTGTAGGGGATTGTATGTCCAGGATCACATATCTAGTAAGTTTCTGAGGAAGGATTTTTACTCATGTCTTCTTGACTCTAAACTCAGCACTCTATCCACTGGACCACCTAGCAAAATGTTTTACAGTGATACAGGACCAATCCCATAGTGATTTATTTTCTCACTTCTCAGCATCTGAAGAAAAACTGCACTCAGAATGTCTCACCTATGCATAGGAGACTCAGTAGGATTCTCTGGAATAACTGGGCATAAATTTTGTAGAACTGCCTTGCCTTGGAGGAAGGGTGCTGGCTCCCCCTTACTAAAGACCAGATTGCAAGAAGTTAGAATAACCTCAGCTCTTTCTCACCAATTCCTACACTCCCAACCCAGAAGGGACCCCTTGGTTCCAGGTAGGACCTGTCTTAGTCCAACAGATGCACTCAGCAGGTGATGATCTTCAGTATGAAGAAAATCAACCTAGGTCATGACAAATCTACCTTCTCTGGCCTCCAAATCATAGCAAACTCCCTCCCTCCCTGGACCCAGAGATATCCTAGATTACTCCTCATGCCTCATAAAAGGGAATAGCTTTCTTCTGCCTCTTTCAAAGAAAGTTTTTGCTCATTGCTCTCCCCTAAGGTCATTGAATGCAAAGTAGTCACATTCTGAAGTGAGGGAAGGTGACAGTCTCCAAAGAAGGCTTTCTGGGCTGGCTTTCTTCCCCCAGAGACACACCTTTGAACAGTTCTTCAGAAATGTGTTTACAGATTTGAAAAGTCCAATGAGGAGACCTTCCCTGATTGGCTGGGTTTTAAGGAGGTGCCTAAAAACATGAGAACTTAAGACTGACCCTGACTCCTCATTTGTTGCTCTTCACTTGTCTCTGATATATCTGAGATTCCTTTATACACATAATCCCACAAGCAAACACCATTGTATCTCCGAGCCCAACTGCTGGATTTGATGGACAGTGGTTTTTCCAGGGAGAGTTTTGTTATGAAAAATAGGAAGGTGTCATTTAATTTCTCAGTGTAGCAAGGCAATTAAGACTCCATCAGTAGAAGGGGAAAGGGCCAAATAGGAAGAAGGAAGAATCACAGGATCAAAGAAAAAGAGCTAAAAGGGACCTCAAAAACTCCCTCCTTTTAAATGGAAAAAAGTGAAATGACTTAACTTGCACTTGGACTATGAAACAATTGAGGTGGCATTTACACCTAGATTCTCATTCTACTATATAAGAAGCTGTCTTTGAATAGGGGTGAAACCAAAGGTTCCAGAGAGAGATATAGTCAGTCAGTCAATTAATAATTTTCAGTCTCCACTATATGCCAGGTATTGTGCTAAGTGATGGGGATGCAAAAAGAGGCAAAAGATAGTCCTTATTTTGAAGGAACACCTAATCTAATGGTTGGGCAGGCAGGAAAGAGACATAGATAGAGGCAATGCCACAGAAAGAAAAAGAATAGAGAGGACAGACAAATATGAGAGACAGAGACACAGAAGAGAGTGACAGAGATATAGACAGAAGAGGGAAGAGAGAGGGATAGAAAAAGAGAGAGAGAGAGAGAGAGAGGAGATGATCTAGCATTTGTGGTTAAAGCATAGAGGGGCATGCAGGAAATTGGAGCCCAGAGGGTTATGCTAGAGTCTAATCAGAGGAAGTGAGCCCCTGGGCAGAAGAAAGGTTTGACTTGAAAGATTATGGATGAAAACAGTAAATAATGGGATAATTGTAGAAAATGCTAAGAGAACACATGGGGAGTTCTAGATCTGCCCTCCCACATAGTAATTCCTGTTTGGGGGAGTAATGGTGTAAAGCCAATGCAATACCCATACTAGCTGCTATGAATTCGCATATGTATTACAGGGGTCGTTCTCCTCCTACAAGACAAAAGCAAACATTTATATCAAACACTGCTATTAGCATACCAGAAGACAAGATTTACTAATGTACTCTTCACCAATCCAGGGAGTGTGGACCTCTTAACCCCTAGACAAGTTCCTCCTTCCTCTTGTTTCTCTCTATGCCTGCTTCTCTCTCCTTCCACCCCTTTCCCTCAAACTAATACAATATATACTGTTTCCAATCAAGTCTTGGCACCTGATTGGCATAGTGTTGAGAAGCTTATTTGGAAAGATATGAGAATCTCTATGATCCACAGCCTAATTATCTCTGAGCCAGGTATACATGTAAGGTCTTTTAATGGGTGGGGAAGATCTTACATCTCATTAACATTACAAATGGTAAATGGCCATTGTTCAGATTTGGTGTCTCATCCTTTATCTATGGTACCTTCCAGCTCTAAATTGATGCTCACCTGACTCCCCCTTTACCGTTCTCTCATCATCTGCCTTTGGACTTATTCCACTTCCTCAGTGTTTTTTCTAAAATGCAGTGACCAGAACTCAATAGCCCTGGTTGGGGGCTGACTAAGACAAAGTGAAACAGGGCTTCCATTTCCCCCCATCTGTACAGTCTCTATTGGGTACTCGATCATACTGTCAACTCATATGGAAATTGTGGACCACTAAAGCTCCCAAAAACTCTGTTTTCCCAAAAAACAACCCAAATCTACCCTCTATGCTTTACTTGTCAAAAAGCCTGTCTACTAGCACCTACTATGGGTCAAGCACCTACTATGGGCCAAGCACTGTGCTGAGTTCTGAGAATACAAAGAAAGGCAAAAGACAGTCTCTGTTCTCAAGGAGCTCACAGTGTGATGAAGACCAGACACAATCAGTATAAACAAACTATGTGCAGGATAAACACTGGATCATCTCATAAAGAAAGCACTAAAATTAAGGGAGACCATGAAACACTTGTTGCAGAAGATTGGACTTCAACTGCAAAGGAAGTCAGGGAAGGTGAGAATAAGGAGGGAGAGAGTTACAGATATGGGAGAGAGGCAGGGAAAACTACACATACAGTGGCTTTTCTGAATTCTTGCATAACTTTACATTTGTCTCCATGAAATTTCATAGTGCATCTTTGGAAAGTGGAAAGCTCTGATGTGTTTCCCAAGTTGATTCCTGTGTCTTCATTCCTTGTTTTTCCTGGAATGTCCCATTCATTCCCCTAATGGTTTAAACAGGATGTTGAAGTCAACACACATATTTCCATATAAACAGAAACAGAATTACCATGACATCCAGTTGCTGGTCATCTCTTGGCGATAGAAAAATAGATTCTTCCTCTTTTTCTTTCTTCATTTGTTGCTACTTTTCTTTTAAGCTAAAAAAAATACTAGACTAAAAATTAAATTGAACAACCTATAATTTGAAGATAGAAAATTTTTTCCAGTTAGGGCCAGTGACCCATGAAGTCAAGTCAACCACCATTTGTTCAACACCTACTATGGGCAAGGCACTATGTTAAACATTGGTGTTCCAAGAATAGGCCATAAAAATCCAATTCCTGCCCTAAAGACACTCACAATCTAATGGGGGAGATAACATGCAACATATAATGTACAAACAAAATATATACAGGATAAATTGGAGATAATCACATAGAACTAGAGATCTAACATATATATGGCATCTTAAAGTTTGTAAAACGCTTTACAAATTTCCCATATTATCCTCAACAATCCTGAGAGGTAGGTACTGTTTTTGTCCCAGTTTTACAAATGAGAAATCAGAGACAAACAGAGGGTAAGTGACTTACTAAGGGTCAGACAGCTATCTGAGGCCAGATGTGAACTTAGGTCTTCATGACTCCATATGTAACACTCAATGCTCTAAGCCACCTATCTGCCTAAAGAGGAAAGGAACTAGGAGGGAGGTGAAATATTAACAAGGACTTGAAGGCACTTAAGGAAGGCAGGATTTAGAGGATGAGGAGGGAGAGGATTCTAGGCATGAGGGACAGCCAGTGAAAATGCCCATATGGAGAGATGAGTGTGTTGCTGGAACAGAGAGGACACCCTTGTCACTGGATCACAAAATACAGGGTGGGGAGCAGACATGACGGGTAAGAAGGTAAGAAAGGAATGTTGGGGAAAAGAGGAGAGACAGAGGAAGCCAGGGGCCAGTGATTGAGAAAACTAAGCCAATGAAGTCAAGGGAATTAAAGGATTAAGGGAACCAGGGCACTGAGATGGTTAAGTGAATGAGGGAACAAAAACGCCAAGAGGACATAACAGTTTATTATTCATATGTTAAAGTCTGTCATGTGTAACGCCATAGAGTGGCAGAAATAGGTATGTATGATGAATCAAGCAAATTGTGCAATGGATATGAATTCTTTCTCTATAAGTTTTCTCCCTGTGAGTATGAACTAAAGGGAATGTGTAAGTATGTTCGATTGAAAGATACAAAGGGGTGAAAGTCAAAATTGGGATGACTTCCAAGGTTGAAGCAGATATCCTGAGGAGTATAATATAATATTGGTTAAATACTCAGTTCTCTTTGAGGCCCTTTCCCACAAAACAGCTATGGGGATGCTCTCTTTGTCTTAGGTCTTAGAATCTAGTTACCCTCAAAAGCAGCCAAGCCATCCTATTGTGTCAAAGAAAACTTTATGGTAAATCAGTGTAGGACAGTACCTACAAAGATGCATGTAAATGTTCACCTTACATTTATAAACCACATCAGATTTTTTAAAATCCATGAATAGACAACAAAGGCAAGGGTAGGTAATTTAAACAATACTTCAGATTTTTGAAAGACATGAACAGACGGTAGAAGCAAGGATAAGTATCAGGAACACATTGCATAAAATGAGGTTCACCTGAACAGTAATAGAATTAACTGAATTTAGTCATTCTCCCTCAAGGGAAGCCCCACAGACAGGTTTATCAGTTAGTCCTCTTGCTTACCCTAATGTGTGAGTTTCTGCTGAATGTCCTCTCTAATTTTGGGAGAGTACTTCTGAAGGAGCGAATGTGAAGTTGAGTCCCAGAATCCAGCAGAGAAAAGGGGTGGGAAGAGAATGTCACATGGCTCTGAGGAGGAGGATTTCTCCAGGTAAGGAAGGTGTGCATGGGAGGAAGGAAAGGGATGGCATCTGGAACTCTATCCCTGATGTTGACCTTCCTGCAATTACCTTAACCAGTTTTCTCATTTGTAAAATTAAAGATTTGGAATTATTCCAGAGGACCTGTGATGAAGCATACCACTCACCTCCTGACAGAGGGATGACAGATTCAAGATGCAGAATGAGAAATATATTTTTGGACTCAGCCAACATGAGTAATTTGTCTTGCTTGGCTATACACATGACGTCTATTTTTCTTTCTTTTAATTGGATGGGGAGGTGGGAAGGATATAAAATAAAAATTTACTCATTAAAAAGAAAGTCACAGAAAAATAAAATAAAGGTATAATAAAATAAAACAAAATATCCCCAGGAACAGCATGACCAAAATTAGGGTATTGTCCCTAAAGGGCTCAGAATGACAAACAATAGACCAACAGATTCAAGACAACATCAGAATCTGGAGACTCTAATGACAAACTTCAACAACTTCACAATTTTGTCCAAGGTTGATCTTGTCTACTATGACTGGACAAATCAAATATTCAGCACCTATTTTTGTCCTCCCTGATGTCTTCAAACTAGGTTAACAGTTAAGTTGAGTACTTTGGTAGTGTGGAATGTGCAGGAGGATAATAAATAAAACAAAACAGTTCCTGATGAGAAGTTTATAATCTCTTTGGAGAGAAAATACCAACTCCTGTGAAACCGTTTGAAAAAAAAGCCATACTGCACAGTATTATGTCTAAAGGACTCAGGAAGACAGCGGTGTTACAAAAATCACAATTATGAAAAGTCAGCTCTTTGGGTGGAAGGTTAAAGATACTTAATAAGTCAGAGAACCCAGGTTCAAGCCCTATTTCTGACACTCACCGCCTGTGGGTAAAAAGTCTAGGCCTATCTAGGCCTCAGCCTCTTTTTCTGGAAGATGAGGTTGCACTGGATGACCTCTGAGCTCCCTTCCAGCTTAAGCCCTGTGGTCTTGCCAAGAAGAAAATGAAATAAGTTTTCTTGCCATGGACAGAGGGAAGAATTGACCAGTTGTTAGAAGAGTCAGTACAGTTCCTAGGTCTGAATAGGGTTGCAAGTCCAAGGAAAGCCTTGAGAGCAGAAACTTCTCTTGGGTTCCCTCACTATATCCATCATAGGAAAAAGTAGGACAGCCTGAACCCAGATTTGGATATCCTTCCTTGGGTGTCCCTTCAATTTATGGAGAATTCTGAGAAATAGGGAGCAATTGGCCTGCTGCTATTTGAATGTCCATGAAAAATTTGGCAAGAGGACTCTATGAATGCAATTAACTTCAACCACCAGGTATTAAACACCTTATAAAGGTGAACTCAGAAGTATTCCAGACTTTTCTTACTATATCTCCTTACCTAAGAAAGGCCAAAAATCTGTCTAGGAAAGATGATGACTGTGTTCTGGGCTTAGTTTTCTGGGTTTTGTCTCCTCTAAATTCATCTACATGGGAAATTCGAAAGGACTTGGAAAGGAAAGAATTTAGGAAATGCTGAGTCCTTGAATTGTTTGGCTCTTATCAAGCATTCGAATAGTCCTTACAACAGAAAGATCAAATATAATTTCATTACCAGATATTAAAATCAAAAAGTATTAGAAAATTGAGAAACATGGTAAAATATGGAAATAATTCAACATGAAAGACACACATACACTGTTAGTGGAGTTCTGAATCAGTCTAGCCACTCTGAAAAGCAACCTGGAGTTGAGCTTTAAAAAAGCAAAAAAAGAATTAAAAAAAAAAACAGAGTAAAATATCCATACATGACCTCAAAATCCTGAAACTAATTATACATATCAGGGAGGTCAAAAAGAGAGAAAAAAGTTTCACAGGCATGAAAATATTCATAGCAACATTGCTGGTGTAGCAAAGAAATTCAGGCAAAGTAGGTGCCTATCAACTGAGGAATGGCTAACAAAATTACTGCACCAAAGAAGTGAAAAATGTGGAAAATTCATGGAAGCATGAAAAGACATGTGAACTCATGTAGTATGATGAAAGTAGAAGCATTAAAACAATATATTCAATAACTCCAACATTATACATCCTTTTTCAAATTCGGGTTTACAAGATAAGGTAAAAATGGGTACATGATTTAGACGTAAAGGGTGATACAATAAGAAAATTAGTTGAATAAGGAAGAGTTTACATGTCAGACATATGGAGAAGGGAAGAATTTATGACCAAACAAAAAACAGAGGATATTATGAAATGCAAAATAGATAATTTTGACTACATTCAATTAAAAAAGATTTGTACAAACAAAACCAAGGCAACCAAAATTATAAGGAAAACAGAAAATCAGGAAACAATCTTTACAGCAAGTGTCTCTGATAAAGGCATCATTTTTCAAATACATAGAGATCTAAGTCAAATTTGTAAGAATATGTCATTCTCAATTGATAAATGGTCAGACAATTTTCAGATGAAAAAACTAAAGCTATCTATAGTTATATAAAAAATACTCTAAATGACTGTTGATTAGAGAAATGCAAATTAAAACAATTCTGAGGTACCACCTCATACCTATCAGACTGGCTAATATGACAGATGTTGGAGAGATGTGGGAAAATTGGGACATTAATATATTGTCAGTGGAGTTGTGAACTGATCCAATCATTCTGAAGAACAATTTCTAACTATGACCAAAAGGCAACCAAATTGTACACACCTTTTATCCAGCAATAACAATACCAGGGGGTTTACGTGGAGACCTTCGACAATGGATCTCATTTTTACCTTATCTCACACTGAATAGCAGCCCTGCCCCCACCTAAACCCTCTGAGGGAACTGAGCCCTATGTGGTGGCCTTGCCCCCACCTGAGCACCGGATCTTAATCTCACACTGAATAGCAGCTCTGCCCCCACCTAAACCACTTGAGGGAACTGAGTCCTATGTGGTGGTCCTGCTCCCACCTGAGCAGCTGAACTTAACCTCACACTGAATAGCAGTCCCACCCCCACCAAAAGCCCTGAGGCTGGGAAGCAGCATTTGAATCTTACCCCTAAGAAATAGCTGGGCAGAACTGGAGGCAAGGTGGGTGTGGAGAGGAAACTCAGAAGTCAAATAACTAGTTGGGAAAATGCCCAGGAAAGGGGGAAAAAAATAAGACCATAGAAGGTTACTTTCTTGGGAAACAGGTGTCTCCACCCATCCTTTCAGATGAGGAAGAACAAGGCATACTTTCAGAGGAAGCCAAGAGCCCTTCTTTCCCAAGGGGATTTAAACCTGGCTCAGGAAATAGAGATCTTAAAAAACAAGTTAACAGCTTACTAAAGGAGAACCAAAAAAAATGCTGAGGAAAATAGCAGCTTTAAAAAGAAGCTAACTCAATTGGAAAAAGAGATCCAAAAAGCCAATGAGGAGAAGGAGGTTTTAAAAAGCAGAATTAGCCAAATGGAGGAGAAGGTTTGAAAGCTCACTGAACAAAATAATTCGTTGAAAGAGAGAACTGAGTCCAGGGAAAAGAATGACTGAGTTAAACCAAGAAGTTAGTAAACAAAACCAAAAATTAAAAAAAAAAAAAAAGATGAGGTGAAAGAACTTATTGAAAAAACAACTGACCTGGAAAATAGATCCAGGAGAAATAATTTAAAAATTATTGGGCTACTTGAAAGCCATGATCTAAAAAGGAGCCTAGACACTATCTTCCATTAAATTATCAAGAAAAACTGCCCTGATGTTATAGAAACAGAGGATATTGAAAACATTCATCTGTCACCCCTGAAAAAAACCCGATCAGAGAAACTCCTAGGAATATTGTGGCCAAATTTCAGAGTTCCCAGATCAAGGAGAAAATAATGCAAGCAGCTAGAAAGAAACAATTTGGGTATTGTGGAAATACACTCAGGATAACACAGGATCTGGCAGCTTCAACATTAAGAGATCGAAGGGCTTGGAGTGGG
>JAQQSK010011145.1:0-12390 GCA_028658325.1 Potorous gilbertii | reverse complement strand
CTCCTGTTTTTATCTGATGTAGTCTTCAAATAAAAATTATTTGAATTTTAATAGATTTGATATGCAGGTGAAAAAATTAAAACTAGTATGCCATATTTGAATTCAGTTTTTGTAAATATGAACTCTTGCTACAGAATGGTGATACCAAAATGAACCACACAGTAAAATGAAACTATTGTAGGTGACAGACAAAAGCTGTCTTTGTCAGATCTTTCTAACTTACTAAAACCTGTTTAACAGGTTAAGTGTGGAAACTTGGAAAGGAAATCCTCCAGAGTTGCCAGTTTCTGTCACCTGTAGAAAATGCACACTTGTCCATCTAACTAAGTTTGGAATGAGATCTGAACTCAAATTCCCAATATGCTGATTTGTGTAGAAACAACTTTTTAAAACATATTTTAGACCAAGCTATGAAAAAAGAATTGATAAATAAAAGGACTGAACTTTCAGATTTTCATATCTGAAGTCATGGCATTTGTTCAGTATTACCAAATACACTAGGAACCGGTGTTGTGATCATCACCCAGTCACCTAGCGTGTGAGTTCCAGTTTCATGGGAGCAGCGCTCCTTACTGCACCCTGTCATGAGAGAATTATCTACAATAGGCCTTCTGTTCTTACAGGAGACAGTGACAATGTTACTTAAAATCAGCGTTAATAAGCTGCTTTTCCTTTATTTCATCAGTTAAGTTACTCTTCAGCTCTCTGAAGGTATGGCGTTGCATTTCCCCTTTTGTCTCCTTTTCATTAATAGAAATGAAATTTTTCATATTTGGGGAAATGTTGTTTCTACAACTCTGGAAAAAGAGACATGAAGTGACTTGCTTAAGATCACAGGATCCTAGATTTCGAGCTGGGAGCTTGGGGGTCCTTTATTTTAGAGGTGAGGCCTAGAGAGGTTGAGGGGCTTGCCTGAGGTTACCCAGACAGTAAGGGACAAGGCATTGTTTCAAGCCCAGGACTGTGCTTCTGCAATCAGTACCCCACAGACCTCTAATATATAGTTCATGGCATGGTGATAGAGCCAGGTGTGACCCTTCCCTCCTTCTTTACTTTCTTTTCTTTCTTTCTCTTTCTTTTCTTTCTTTCTTTCTTTCTTTCTTTCTTTCTTCCTTCCTTCCTTCCTTCCTCCTTTCTTCCCTCTCTCCCTTCCTCTTTCCCTCTCTCTTCCTTCTCTCCTTCTGTCTCTTCACCCTTCTTTCCTCCCTAATTCCCTTCCTTCCCTTCTTCCTCCCTCTCACTTGTCTCCCTTTTATCCTCCTTCCTCTTTCCCTCTCACTCTTCTTTCCTTCTTTGCTTTTTCTACCTCCCTTATTCCCTCCTCCTCCCTTACTTCCTTCTGTCGCTTTCTTCCTAACTCCATCCCTTCTTTCTCTCATTCTCTTTCCTGCTTCCCTCCTATTGTCCCTTTCTTCCTCCTTCTTTTACTTTCTCCATTCCTTCCCTTCCTGAAACATAAATTAAATACCTAAAATGTACAAAACTCTGTACCAGGTTTTTTAAATAAGACACAATATCTGACATCATGGAAATTATAATGTAGTAAAGGAGATGAGAACATACAAATAATTATGCTTCACAGCAGAGACCCAGACATTTGGATTCTAAGTTTGTCCTATCCTTGGGCCCTGAACTAAAGCTAAACCTTTTCATCATGGACTTTTCCAAAAAGTCATTTGGTTAGTTTTGTTGCAGAGATGGATACAACCTAACATTTTACTTGTCTTCCTGTTAAGTGTGAGTGGAAAAGTCCATCTGTCCTGATACATACACATACCTGCTTCATTTTAAGAATCCAAATATCTCCTGTGAGGAGTTGTGAAATATAGTTATGTATGTCTGTTGTGCCATGTAGCAGTGAGACTGTAATATTTCCATGAACAGTACCCTAATGGCCTAAAGAATTAATGTACCTCCCTAAACATCTTAAGCTAAGGGAGAGGGAAAGATGCCAAAATAAACTTGAAACCAGGGATCCCATAGGTTCTCCCTCACTGGCTGAAACTCAATGCTCATCTTTACTGTCATCCGTGCTCGGATCCTTTTCCTTGTTTGGAAGACATTATCACAACTTGGTACGCAATTGGAGCTGCCTTGTTCTGCTCAGTCAGTCTTATGTATCAGGGGAACATCAGATTCAGAGATGTTTTGAGCACCCACAAATTCATTTCTCTTTACAGGCACCTTTCCAGTATATAGACCACAATGTGGTGGTTTTTGAAAGGGTGGACCCACTATTGTTAAAAAAAAAAAAAAAAAAAAAAGAAACTAGAACAGGAAGTGAGTCAGCCAGCAATTTATATGACATTCAAGAAGCATTTCAAAGAATCAACCTTTCTTTTCTTGTTATTCTGTCAAACCCATAGATTATTTAATAACTGAGTTTTCATAAGAGGAATCTTCCAATTTTTTGGGACAGATGCCTACATTGACATGCCTTAGTGATTTGTTCTGTTGGTCTAATGATTGGTTTGTTGTTTTCTCAGGCTAGGCAGGCTGTCGGTTTTATATAAAAAACGGCTTTAGTTTTTATTTGGCAAACAAAAAAGTCTACACCCTGTATTGTATTCTTGTCAGTGTAGATGTTGCTGTACAAGTAATATCAAAGTTCTTTTCATAGGTCCAAAGTCATCTAAAAGCAATTCTGTGGGATAATTCTGGATGAGAACAATCTGAAAGATGTTTATACAGACTCAGCATGGTGTGTGGAGAGGGATCATGGAAATGGACCTAGGATAGGATCCTAGCTCTACTGTATAATGCTAGCTGTACAATCTGGTACAAGTCACTTTCCTTCATTGGATCTAAATGAGAGATCATGTGTACACATTGAAGGTGAAAAGGATGATTGAATATTCTCTCCAAATAGAATAGGATTTTATAAATGAGCCCACTGTCTTCTCTTTAAAAGCAAAAGAAACTCAGGAATTATAAAGGAAATAAGAATTGATTTAAAAAACTAATGAAAGTCAAAAGAGAAATTGAATCAACAACACTTGATCTCTTCTATCTAGTTGCTCAGTATTTTCTTGTTTTCAAGAGAAAACATGCAATTTCTATCTTACAAGGAGAGGCTTGATTTTTTAATTTCACAGAAAATGATTTTTTTAAGAAGCCAAAAAGACAGAAAGGAAAAAAGCCAAGTTGGTATTTTCAAATTTGGGTTAGGAGGTGTAAATGCAATAGACTGAATTTGTCAGCCTGGTGACTTTAAAAAAAAAAAAAGCAGCAACCTTGTTTGCTAGGCTGGTTTAATATAATACTAAGTGTGGATAGCTCTCACAGGTGGGTCCATGTACCATAGTAGTCATTCCAATGATTCCACATATTCCTCTATGTAGCCAGGCCAGGGTGGTTATTAGATCTTCAACTAGGTGCCCCACCACACCCACATACATCAATACTCCTTTTACTCCTCTGAAGCTTGAGAAGCTATAATCTCCCAAGAATCATAAACAGCATTTATTCCATTAGTCTATTGGGCTATATGCAGAAGCATCTGTCATCTTTATACAGTGCCTGAAAACAAAAGTCTTTTGTAAATTGGCTGGCACCATCTGGAAGGCACTGTCAGCAGCTGTACCCTGCATCCGATTTTCCTCTCTCCCTTTTGCCTTCAGTTCCCCATAGAAAGAAGAAGAGATGGGAGCATTCAGCCGCAGATAATTCTAAGCAAATTGCTTTCTTTTTTTTTTCCTCTAGGTGTACTGGAAAAGTCTTACTAATCAGAAACAGTACACCAGCTGTCAACAGTGGAATGGCTAAAAAGAGCAAGCCAGATGCTCCCCCCACTCTAGTTTGTTACTACTCAAATGCATCTCACTTTTCACTTATTTGGCAGGAAAATACCCGTATTTAGCATAGCACTACATTGTACCATCTGGTTTGGGGTGAGAGCTCAACAAAATTAAGCCATAAATGATCAGTAGCAGAAGGAAAAAAGAAAAACCTTCTGATTTGGCTAATCACACACACATATGCACACGCAAACACAATAATTTACATTTTACCCTGATTCATATCAATGACAAATGTAGCTATTTAGGTAGCTGAATGGGATAACAAATATAGTGAACTTGGTGTCAGAAAGACAGGACTTTAAATCCTGTCTCAGATATATGCTAGTTGTGTGAACCTGAACAAGTCACTTAATTTCTGTCTGCCTCATTTTTTTGTTTGTAAAATGAAGATGATAATCTTCCTTGCACATTATAAACCTGAAAGTTCTATAAAAATATTATTTCATTTGTTCACTCATTCTTATTCATTCAATGTTTTTTTATTTATTAGATTGTTTGTTTTCCTTTTGTACTAGGGTGCTAAGAGTTTGAAATGTTGTAAGGCTGAAAGGGAGTCATAGAGGTACTTGACATTCCATGGAATGACTTCCTTGTCGCCTACTGTAACAGGCATGACTGCACAAGGAAGCAATTCAATTCAATTTAATTCAAATAAATTCAACAAGCTCTTTTTAAGTACCTAACATGTGCCAGGCACTATACTAGGCGGGGTGGATGCATAGACAAAATTGTATGACCCCTGACCTTGAGAGTCCTATAATCTTAGCCAAAAGATACAATATGTACATACATACATACAAATATATATATATACATAATATTCAAGGTGTCCCAAAAATCTCCTAGTGCTCTTTAAACCTATGAAAGCTTAAAATTTCAGTAGGATTTTTGGAACTTCCAATAAATGCAAAATAGATATAAAGTAATTTTGGAGGGCAGGTACCAGCTACTCAGGGAATCAGGAAAAGCAAGTCATTGCAAGTTTACCTGGGTACTAATGAGCATCAAGAAATATCAAGAAATACCAAATGCTGGAGAAATATGAGGGGAAAGAAGAGAAGGGAGAGATGTCAGGGGCTATTCTGACTTCCGTAAAGGAGGTGACATGAAAGGAGGGGCAATAGTTGTGGTAAATATGTGTTTTGTGGGTGTCACCTGAGAGAGAGACAGAGAGACAAAGAGATAGACACAGAGAGACAGACAGAGTGACAGACAGACAGAGACAGAGAGAGAGAGACTGAAGCTTAAGTTCACTGAGGTACAAGTCAGGAGTGGCCTGAAAGAACAAATAACCATGTCAATCAAGTAGCATATATTAACTACTTATCATGAGTCAGACACTGAGCTAGGTGCTGAGATACAAAGATAAAAAAGGATCAGTCCTTGACCTCAAGGAACTGTGTGACCCTGGGCAAGCCATTTAACCTCTATCTGTTTCACTTTCTTCATCTACAAAATGGGATAGTCATTGATTACACTAAAGCCTTTGATTGTCACAACAAAATGTGACAAGTCCTCAAAGAAATGGGAGTACCAGATCATCTTCCTTATCTCCTG
Organism: Potorous gilbertii; assembly: GCA_028658325.1. Classification (NCBI taxonomy): domain Eukaryota; kingdom Metazoa; phylum Chordata; class Mammalia; order Diprotodontia; family Potoroidae; genus Potorous; species Potorous gilbertii. Next base: position 7,033 of record JAQQSK010011145.1, on the reverse strand, counting down.
TGGGCCAAGAAGCAACAGATGGAACAACTGACTGGTTTAAGATTGGAAAAGGAGTATTTGTTATTTATTAATTTAACTTATATGCAGAGTATATCATGCAAGATGCCAGACTGGATGAACCAAAGGCTGAAATCAAGGTTGCTGGGAGAAATATCAACGCTCTCAGATATGCAGATAATACCACTCTGAAAGGCAGGAAGTAAAGTGAAATGGAATTAAGGAACCTCTGGATGAAGCTGAAAGAAGAAAGTGTAAAAGCTGGCCTGAAGCTTAACATCAAAAAAAACTGAGATCTTGGAAACTGGTCCTTCCTGGCAAACAGAGGAAAGAAGAAATGGAAGTGGTATTAGATGCTATATTCTTGGGCTCAAAGATCACTGCAGAGAGCAAATACAGCTATGAAATTAAAAGAAGCTTGCTCCTTGGAAGGTAAGCTATGGCAAATCTGGACAGCATACTAAAAAGCAGAGACATCACCTTGCTGACAAAAATCCATATAGTCAAAGCTATGGTTTTTCCAGTAGCAATGTATGACTGTGAGAACTGGCCTATAAAGAAAGCAGAGTGCTGTAGAATGGACACTTGCAAATTGTAGTGCTGGAGCAAATTTTTGAGAGTCCTTTGGAAAGCAAGGAAATGAAATAAGTCAATACTTAAATTCAGGCTATTCACTGGAATGTCAAATATTGAAGTTGAAAATTAAACACTTTGGCCACATAATGAGAAGACAGGACTCATTGGAAAAGACCTTGACATTGTAAAAGATTGAGGGTAAAAGGAAAGGGGGAATGGCAAAGGATGAGAGGGGTATGTAGTATCATGGAAACAACATGAACCTGGACAGACTTCAAGGGACAGTGGATGATAAAAGGGCCTAGTATGATATGGTCCATGGGGTCACAAAGAGTCAGACATGACTGAACAGCAGCAAATAAGAAATGATAAGTAGTGGTTTCAAAAAAACCTGGGAAGATTTATATGAACTGATGCAAAATTAGGTGAGCAGAGCCAAGAGCACATTGTACACAGTGATAGCAGTATTGTCACAGTGATCAACTATAAAAGACTTAACTACTCTGATCAATACAATGATCCATGACAGGTCTAAAGGACTCATGATGAAAAATGTTATTTACATCTAGAGAGAGAACTGATAAACTCTAAGTGGAAATTGAATAATTTTGCTTTTTGCTCTGTTTATAGCTAAAGTAAAACTATCTTTTGCATGACTTCACATATATAATGGATTGTTATATTGTTTGCCTTCTCAATGAGTGATGAAAGGGCTAGAAAGAGGGAAAGAATCTGGAACTCAGAAATTAAAATAATGTTAAAAAATAAATATTTTTTAAAGGTTTATAAATTTTTTTAAAGAAATTGGAAAGACATTTCCATGCTGGATTTGTGAAGGGCTTTGAAAGTCAAACAAAGGAGTTTATAGTTTATCATAGAGGCAATTGAGAATCCCTAGAGTCTCAGTTTGTGGAAAGTAAGAATGGTTGAGTCCAAACTTTACAACCATGGCAATACATTTCAGCAGTGACCTGAGAGGAAAAAAAAACGAAAAACAAAAACAAAACATGTCAAGCCGAGAGTGTGAGTTATGAAAAGAGACCAAGCAATAAAACAGTGAAAGCAAGTAGAAGGATGGAAAGTTTCGGAGCCACCAGGACCGTGGGGCTGGCTGTGAACTTCCTTCCACCACGCAGCTGGTGCTAGTGTCCTTCTGTAATCTACAACAGAGAACAACATTGCTCATCTGAATGGTAAGCAGTTGATGCTAAGTCATGAGTTTCTAGTTCTGAAGGAGATTGCCTGAGGTTTAGGGGAGGGGCAGGGGTGCAACTTAGGGACTGAGCACATAGCAGTCTTCTGGATTGTTTGTGGGTGGATTTTTTTATGGCAAACAAATTTCAGATGGAGAGTATAATCGACAATCAAAATGTTGTCTTAGAGCATTCTTGGACAGACCACACCTAAACCATCCCAGTCAGATGACATTCAAATTACACAGCTTCTTAAGTGAAAATGAGCATAGAGGTCATCTAGTTTAACCCATTCATTTTATACAGGAGGAAAAAGAAGCCCGGAGATAGGAATCACTTTCCCAAAGTCATGAAGGGCCAGCACTGGATTCCAGGTCTCCTTCCTCCTGGTCCAAGGGTCTTTCTGTTATTTCTCTCTGTCCTCCTTTCCTATTTCCAATGACTATTCTTGGAGAATAACCATTACCTCTCTGGAGGACCTTAACACTCAGTGTAGTCTGATGTAAAGTCTTCATTCCATCCTTGAAATAACAGCCCTTTATAAATCATAACTGAAGAATCCAAGAATCACAAAAGTTCAGAATAGCAAGGTGTCATTGAGTCCAACCTATAAGTGAATAAGAATCCCCCATAACAGAATCACCAGGAAGTCATTAAACTTTCTCTTCAAGCAAATTACAGATACAGAACAGAACAGAATCTACCAGCTCCCCTCTTCCTCTTGGGCCATGACATTACATTTTTGGATAGCTTTCACTGCTAGGAAATTTTTCCTGATATCCAGTCTCAATTTGCCCTTTTGCTTATTCAAATCCATTGTTCCTTACTGGGCTTTCTGGGACTCCACAAAAGTTCAGTCCATCTTCATGTGACATCCTTCTATGCATCTGAAGGCAGCCATCATGGCCCCACTTAGCTTTCTCTTATCCAAGCCAAACATTCACACTTCCTTCAACTGACCTTCATGTGGCATCATCTTGAGGTCCTTCATCATCCTGATTTCCCTCCTCCAGGTTATTACTGATCTGAAAGTGCATCCCCTAAACTGAATACTTTTGATGTGGTCTGACCAGGGCAAAGTAGAGAAGGATTATCATTTTCTTTTTCTTGGACTCTGTTTGTCCTAATGCAATCTGAGGACACATCTTGGTTACTATGTCATGTTGTTGACTCATCAGATAATCCTCTTTTTTGTTCTTGTGGCTTCCTATCACACCATTTTCAACTGCTTCACACCCTTATATTTTCTATTGGATAGAAAATATGAAAGATTCCTCTCTAATCTACCCATTTCCTTTCTGAATTAAAAGTAATTAGTGAACAAATGATCTTATGTCTTATGTCTAAAAAGCCATATTTTTTTCATCCTAATAGCATGCTTTTAGATTTAACTACATCATCATGGTCAGCTTATTATGGACTATGAGTCTTACGTTTTTCTATTCTGTTTATACCTTATTTTGCCACTGTTTGCATTTCTAGTGTTTATCTTTCATTCTCCAATGTCCTTCTCTAGCCTTGTCCTTAACGTATATCATTCTGTTTGATCCCACCACTCCCTTGCTCTTAGCACACTCTTTTCTCTCTCCTTGCTAAACCATGACCTTCTGTACTTTATACAGGGTGTCCCAAAATCTAGAATAGTTTGAAGTTTTTAAAGCTTTAGATTTCAGATTCATTTTTACTGTTTCACTAAAGTACCTTCTATCACTTCATTTATCTCAATTACTCCCATCAACTCTGTAATATTTGAGTTAAATTTTCAGTTGAATTCCACAGCCATTTATTTGCACTTACTATGTAGGGATTACTCTCTAAATGTTTCTGTAGTGAATGGAGCACTCAGCATGGAACAGGAAAACCTGAGTTTAAACTATTGTACTTACTATCTGGGCAACTATGGACAAGTCACTCAATATACTTAAGTCTCAAAGACTATAAGATAGAGATGGGTTCCAATCTGTCCACATGTGCACCAATCACTTTACAGACTGATGAGACTATTCTTTGTGTATATGTGGGTAGATTGATCACTTTTTGTGCCATAATTTTATTTGTTTCCTTTATCCCCAGTCAGAATATAAGGTGCCAAAGTTGAGGATTCTTTCTACTTTCTTTGTAATAATTTCTAGAGCACTTCAAAATTTTAAAGCCCTTTTGCCATTAAAAACAACATAAAGCAGATCATGGGCATCAGGAAGTGTAAGTGTCTACATCTCCATTTTACAGATGAGGAGAGCTAGAGTTGGAGAGGTGAGTTAATTTAATTTGTCCAGGGTTATTCAACTAGTAAATGTGAGAGCTAGGATTAGAGCAGTGGTCTCTTACCTCCCAGTCCCCATACCCTATTCCTTCCACCATGCTGCTTCGCTAGCTTCCACGAGGATGCTGTACACACAGCAGTAGTTGTTCAATAAAAATTAGTGACTCACTGACCTGTCATTTACCAAGGTCTCTTTGAATTATGAGCTGCTCTGCCAAGGTTTTGCTCGCTCCCAACCCCCACTCAGCTCCGTATCAGCTGCAGACTTATTAAGCATGCTCACTATTCCATCACCCAGGCCATTGATAAAGATGTTAAACAATACTGGGCCCAGGACCAACTCCTGCAGAACACCTGTTATGTTACTGTAGGTAACACTGATCCCTTGATAACCAGTGGGTACAATCCTTGAGCTAGTTGTACAATTACAAGGTTAATGGTGTGTTTTTCTCAAGGCTATCTGCCTGAAAAGAATTGCTTCTTGAAAAGTTCTTCATAATGGAGGTTCTTATAAAAACCACTTATACATCAGAGTTATAAAAGAGCCCTAAATCATTTGGTATATATTTCTAATGAAAGAGGCTTAATGGGTCACTAATGGCATCTTGCTTGTAAGAGAGAAGGAGCAATTTATTTAGTGCATGATGGAGCAATATTGAATTACCCATTCATTGCACAATGTATTCAAGAGCTGTTTAATACAATATTTTTGGCATACATATTATGATTAACTTCCAAGGATGACCTAAACCTAATAGCAACATTAAGCTTTCATTATCAGTGCCTTTTTATTTTCCTAAGTAGATATTTTTCTTCTTGCAGCATTATTCAGAGTTCTTTATAATTCAGTAAATCAAGACTTGTGGCAACATTTTTTCCTGGCTAACAATTCCTGCTATAAAACAAGGATAGCCATCAATGGAATGCAGAGTTAAACTGGACAGAAAGAGGAAATATTAGGCCAGTTTTCAAAAGAAATAAGGCCTAACCAGTGCCATCTTTAGTTTTGTGTCTTTGGTTTTGCTCCAGCTATTTCTGAAGATGTTTATGACTCTGAACTGTGTACTACCAATTCGCACCATAATGCTGGAGGCAGGCAGAGCTGCAGAGTGGAACAGAACTAGGTTCCAAGATGACTAGAGTGTTGGAAGAAAATGTGATGATAGAAGAATTCTAAGGCAAAATTGGTCAGATTTTTTAATGTATTGAAAGGGCAAACTATCAGTCCTTTTAAATGATAACCTAAAGAGTAGCTTGACAATGGAGAGAAGTGTGGGCAAGAAATAAGGTATCTACCATTACATCCTTCCTTATTTCATTCTCTCTCTGATGAGTCTTTTGAGAAGCAGCTGTGAGAGTCAGAACCAAAACCAGGAAAGAAAGAGATATCTCAATGCCACTGCCATGGGCTTATCACTTCTGATCCTAGGTACTCCTTATAGCATTGATCTCCAGGCCTAACAGGATGTAGATAGTTCCCAAGATCGAGTGATACAATATAGGGAGTCCATTCTGGTGCACAGTATTGGAGAAAGGCATGCCTGAGGAGAGGGGTATGATAGCACTGAAATCCTCAATAGGGAGGGGGAAAGGGCATCCCTGGTAGCCTGGAGCTGGACAAAGGGGGAAGGCAATTACATTCATGAGTACAGTAAAGATCATGGTGGTGATGAACCTCATGATTCCATATGCCAGTGCCCGCAGAAAAAGTTCCAGTTGCCCCCATCCTAGTTATAACTCTAATGATAAAGGAGAAATCTCATCGTTAATGTATCTTTCAGAAAAATAGGATGATTTCAGTGAATTGCATAAGCAAGTTCAGCACAAAATCTAAATATCACCCATAATAATGGGTTTTTTTCCAATTTGGAATGCCAATACTATTCACTCACAGTAGTCCTAGATTTGGAAATGGATACTCCACTAGGGATTAGGACTCAAGAAGGATGTGGAATGGGCAAGGGGAATGAAGAAGATTTTCATAGATGCTGAAGAATGAGATTATAATAGAGCTTAAGAAATTGGGAAAGTGAGGACAAGTGGTGATAACTTCACAGGAAGATTAAAATGATGTTAAAGAGGATCGGTGCCCTAAGTCTTTGAGAGTTCTCAATGTTTTATCATGGTTTCTTTAATTATTCTTCATGCAAAAAAGAAATATCTTATTCTTAATTTGGATATGATTACCACATAGCTTATTATTCTATATGTTAACATACTAAAATATTGGAGAGTGATCCTTATAATATATCACTCTAGGGTTCCACCTGTTCTTAATATGACTCATGGGTATTAATTAAATTCTGAGTCTTCTAACTGTATAACATAAAGAAGAAAGTATTGGACTCAGTACACAGCCAGAAGACCTTGCTCTGATTCTGCCTTTGACATTAGTCACTCAGTGACAGTTGGAAAATCATAAATTATTTTTATGCCTCAATTTCCTCACCTGAGAAGTGGAAACAATAATATATCACTACCTACATCACAAAGTCATTGTACAGAAAGCACTGTGTAAACTTTCAGGCACTATAGAGCAGTAGCCAGAGAGGTCTAATGAGTACAGTAGTGAGTGAGCCTCTCCTGCAGAGAGAAATTCTGCTTCAGACCCACTAATTGTATAAAACTGTAAGACACTTACCTCTTTTAATCTCACCTTTCTCTTCTGTAAAACAAATAGGTTGTACTCAGTGGCCCCTAAGGTCCCTTCCAGTTCTAAAAAGTTGGTTTGAAGATATACATACAAACATAATTAAGATATAATTATAGTTAATGACATTTGTTCACAAGTGGAGAAGGTACAAGTCTTAGGATGTGTCTTGGAATGACTCTGAAGTAGGATCTAGGTTGCTGGGCATTTCCAGGAACAGTCTTTAGAGCATAGAGTGAGCTCTCTAGAGGCATTGGTGCAGGGAAAAGAATACACTATTTGGACATAATGGACTTGGGTTTAAAACTTGACTTTGCTACTTATAAGGTACTTACCCTCTCTAGACCTCGGTGT
>JAQQSK010011144.1:0-12390 GCA_028658325.1 Potorous gilbertii | reverse complement strand
TTTTTTTCTGCCCATCATTGTCCCTGTTTGTCTCTCTGCCCTCCCATGGTTGTGAGTGTGACTTGTGTGTGTGTTTCAGTGGTTGTGCTTGTGAGGGCAGGGTTCCCAGGGTGTGATTGTGTATATGTGAGGAAATGTGTCCACCAGTGACCATGTGAGTGCCTCTCCAGCAATGCTAGGAATGTGTATGTTATATGTTGTGTCAGTGTGTACCCTTCAAGGACTTGTGGGTGTTGCTGGGCGTCTACTCATCTGTGGTTGCGTGTTTTTCTACCCCTCGTTATACCTGTTTGTCTCTATGCCCATCTATATTTGTGAAATTATGTTCTGTGTTTGTGTACGCACATCTTTAATTGGTTTTGAGTGTGGGGTTGTGTTCCCAAGGTGTGATTGTGTATAAGTGTGTGATTCTGTCTACCAATGATCATGTGAGTGTGTAAGGAGCAATGGAAATGAATGTGTTTGTGCTGTGCTGTTTGTGTGCCCACTTTAGTGAGTTGTGTGTGTTGTGTGTCCATTCATTTGTCATTGCGTGTTTTTCTGCCTTTCATTTTCCCTCTTTCTCCCCACCCACCTGTGCTTGTGGGTGTCTGTTGTGCGTGTGTGTCTCTCAGTGGCTCTTTTTGTGAGTCTGGGTGTGGGGTTCACAATGTGTGATTGTGTATATGTGTAATTGTGTCCTTCAATAACCATGTAAGTGGCTCCCCAGCAATGAAATGAATGCGTTTGTTTGACGTTATGTCCATGTTTACCCTTCAGGAATTGCGTGTTGTTTTGTGTCTACACGTTTGTTGTGTGTTTTTCTATTCCTCATTGTACCACTTTGTCTGTCTGCCTTTCTATGTATGTGAACATGTGTTGTGTGATTGTGTGCACATCTTTCAGGACTGTTAGTGTGGGTGTGCGTGTGGTGTTCCCAATGTGCGATTGTGTATTTATGTGTAAATCCATTCATGAATGAACGTGCAAGTGCCTCAGGAGCGATCAGAATGACCCTGTATATGCCTCCCAGGAATGGCAGTGAATGTCTTTGTTTTGCTGCTTGTTTGTGCGATTCGATGGCTCCAGTGTCTGTGTGCGTGCGTATGTGTGTGTGGTTTTGTGTCTGCCCATCTCTGGTTCTGTGTGTGTGTCTGCCCATCAGTGGCCCTCTTTGCCCATCTGTGGTCATATGTTTTCTTGTGTGTGTGTGTGTGTGTGTGTGTGTATGTGCTTGTCCGTTGCTGTGCTTGTGAGTACTGCTGTGTATTTAACTATCTCTGTGTGCATATATTTCTGTTAATAGATATGTATATGTATGCATAACTATGGGAATTAATTTGTGTAGTTTTTGTGTGTCCTTCACCGATTGTGACTAGGATTGTGTTCATATCCATCTGTAGGTTTGTGTGTGTGTCTGCCCTTCAGCTATGCTACTAGTGTGTCTGCTCATCATTGGTCATGTGTGTATGTTTTGTATGTGTTTGTGTTACGTGTGCTTATATGAGGCTATTTTTGAGTATGGATATGTGTTGGATGATCTGTGACTTTGCTTGTATGTGTCTGTCTCTCAGTAACCATATATGTGCCTGCTCAACTAAGATAATGTGTGTGTCTTTATATGTGACAGTGTGTGTGTATGTCCATCTGTGGTCATGAATATGCATCTTTTTGTGTCTGTATGCCTTTCTGTGACTGTGTATATAATAATGGCTTTTTGACCATCTTTTTGTGTTGACCTATCAGTGATTGTGTGTGTGTATTTGTACGTCTATGTTTATCTTTGTCTGTGTGTGTAAATTTGACAGTGTGTATGTCTCCCCATCTTTTGACTCTGCGAGTGTGTTTGCCCTTCAGGGTTCCTATGCATTTCTGCCCTCCTGTTGTCTTGAATGTGTGTGTGCTTGTTTTTGTTGTATGTGAGTGTGGGTTCGTGTCTGCCCACACAGGTTCTGTGTATCTGCCCAAGTATGGTTGTGAATATGTGTGTTGCATTCCTATTTGTGGTTGTTTGTGTACAGGTACATGTCTGCCCATCTGTAACTCTGTGTCCTTCAATGGCCATGTACATGACTGTCCAACTGTGGGAGTGAATTTACACTTCTGTGCTTGTGTGTGTGCTTGTCTATGGCTTTGTGTGACAGTGTGTGTGTGTGTGTGTGTATGTCTGCCTGTCATTAGCCTGTGTCTTCCCACCTGTGGTCATGAATACATATGCTTTGTGTGTACTTGTCTATGGTTATGTATGTGAGTATAAGTGTGTATTTTCCAGTCTGTGACTGTGTGTGCACGTGTATATCTGTCAGTACATATATATATATATATATATATATATATATATATATACATATACATATATATATATATATATATATGTATATATATGTATATACACACACCTGCCTAGCTATGGGGGTTGTCTGCCCACCTGTGACTTTGTGTGTGTGTGTGTGTGTCTTCCCATCTATGGTCTTAAATGTGTGTTTGTGTGCTTGTCTCTGGCTGTGTGTTTGTGAGTATGTTTGTATTTTTGCCAATCTGTGGTTGTATGTATATGTCTGCCCATTAGTGACCATGTATGTGTCTACCCAGCTACCGGAGTGAATTTTTGGATGTGTGCCCTTCAGTGGCTATGTGTTCATGACTGTGGTTGTATATTTGCTCATTTGTAGGTTTCTATGTGTATATCTGTCCATCAGTGGCATGTACCTGGTCATGAATGTGTGTTTGTATATTTGTATGTTGTGTGTGTGTGTGTCTGTGGCCCCTTATTAGTCCCCTGTATGCCTGCCCATCCATGGTCGTGAATGTGTCCTTGTGTTTTTTTGTTTATGTTATATGTATGCTTGTAGCTGTGTATGCTTGTGACTCTATGTGTCTGCCCATCCCTGGTCATAAATATGTGTGTGTTTTCTGGGTATGTGCCGGTTTGTGCTTCTGTGTGTCTGCACATCCATGGTTTTCAATGTACGTTTATGTTTTGTATGGTGTGCCTCTCTTTGGCTGTGTAGGTGTGTGTGGTGTGTGTGTGTGTGTGTGTGTGCGCGCGCGCGTAGGTGTGCCTCCTTCTGTGATCCTGTGTGTACCTGCCTATTCATTGTCATGACTGTGTGTGTGTGTTGTGCATGTGGGTCTCTCTGTGGCTGTGTATGTGTTTGGGTGTGTGTGTCTGCCCATCTATGATCATGAATGTGTACATTCCTGTGTATGACTGGGTATGGGTGTGTGTCTGTCCATCTGTGGTCATGAGTGTATGTGTGTTTGTGAATATGTACCTCTTTGTGCCTGGTTGTGAGTGTGGGTTAGTGTGTGCCTCTCTATGACTCTATGTGTGTGTGTGTGTGTGTGTGTGTGTGTGTGTGTGTGTGTGTCCTAGCCCTTGTCAAGGTTTGTTCTTGTAGGCTCTGTTTTTCCCACTTGTACGGATGGTGGGCCTTGAGGGTTTTGTGACAACCCAAGAGAACTTGCCATAGCCCGGGGAGGTGGTCTGAGTCGCTTGTGCCCTGACCTCTGACAAGACCATTTGGAGTATTGAATCCTCAAACCTCTGCCTAACTCAGTTTCCTCATCTGTCAAATGTGGATCCCAATAGCCCTGCCTACCGGCAATGTCACGATGACAAAACGAGATGATAATTACATAATTGATGATATAAAAAGATGGTAATTATAAAGCACTTAGCAAACCTTAACGTGCTTTCTGGATGCCAGGTGCGGTGGTGATGATCGGAGAGGTCAAACAGGTAGCATGATGCCCACAACAGTCCTGAGTGCAACTGAACCAAATCCGAATGTCGTTGGGAAATACTGAACAAAAGAAAAATACGGTAAAACCTAGATGACATCACATTTGCAAACCAAGTCAATATCCAGCCCCTGGGGATCCCTGTAAATGGTTTGGCATCCCCCAACTCTGTTCGAGTTTAACGTCACTGATGGTAACAGTCAACGTTATCCCGTCCGTTTGGTGGAGCCGGAGAAAATTAGCCAAAGCACACGAAATGCACAACTGAGAGTTGTCTAGGATGGACAGTTCCCGTTCTGCTCCAGGCTTAGCCACGGTCTGAGTGTTTTGTTCGGTAACGGTGAGAACAGAAGAGGAACGAGCCCTCAGCCATAGTGGAAACCCAGTAGGAACAGGTAGGTAGGTAGATAGGCGTTCCTAAAGGGCAGAAGAAAAGGTATTGTAATTAGCGAGAAAACCTTTGCTAGAATGTTTGGAAAATGCAAGGCATCGTTGGGAATTGGTTCTCAACCACAGGGTTTCTCCTAGTTTCTTTTCTTTTTGGCACTTAATGTTTATCTAATTTTTTTTCTCTATCATACGTCGACAACAGTTTGAACATTCTTTTTTTTTAAAATGGTTCTACTGATCAAAAGTGTTGGAAAAGTGGGGAAATGTAGAAGAGGGTAGATGAAACTGCAGTCAACCATTCCCAGTGGTTCTGGCTTGCCAGCCTGTTGGTTGGGCTGCATCATATGATGGTGATAAATGGTCAATATTACACTTGAATGCAAGAATTACTGTCACAAGTACATGCTGGGGAAGGCTTGATGGTATCTATTGAACAGATGTCTCAGAAGATGGGAGGGGGGTCTCTTCCCTGGAGAGGCAACATGAGCACCCATTTCTCAGCTGAGATGGATGATTCTGGCGGTTCCTTTCTGGAACAGGTTGAATTCTCATCAATAATCTTCTCATCAAAGAATGTGTGATTTGTAAGGAGTAACGTGGTCGAGAGTATCGGCCATTGTGACTATTAATGGGGGTATCACACTATGGTCACTTTTAGTTTCAGGGAATCAGAGTCCAGTAGTCAAAAGATGCCTTTCAGAGCATGTAGCCCAAAGCAGGAGGCTTTTTTACAGGTAGTTCTCCCCCTGTCCCCTGCCCCAACTTCTAATATCTAACGTCACATTTCCCCATCATCCAGAACACGCTTTGGCGGCCAAATAGGAACGTGTGGCACTTACACTTTGGGAAAACAGAAAATGACGGTGTTTCCCTTTCCCCCTTCCTTGTGTTGATAGACACAGCACTTTCTCTTCTGGAAATTGATAATTGCTTGAGCCCCTGTAAGTGATATGAGGCAACTGCAATCACAGATGCCCTCTATCCTTTCCTGCATTCTCATTTCCCAGATAGTATCATTGATCAGGTTTCGTCATGAAGCAGTAGTGTTGAGCCTTTGTGTTTTAAAAGCCTCATTATTCACGCATAGCCTATCTGCCATCTGTAAACCCTGTTTAAAAACAGTGTCTGGACTTTTTAGGTACAGGCTCCTTTAATTTGTTTGTGTCCCCATGTATATTTTTGGCTCTGGGTTTCAGGCTGACTCTAAGCTGTCTATTCTTGTGGCTTCTTTACTCACATATAGCTAGGTAACATGGTAGACAGAAGGTCAAATTTGGAATCAGGAAGACCTGACTTCAAATCTTGCCTCAGACCCTTGCTAGCTGGATGTGGCAGGTGGGAACATAGCGCCCCAGGGAGAGAGAGAGAAAATAAAGGGAGTAAGGGCAGGCTGATGAGCAGGCTTCCGCTGTGACAGGCCCACGCACAGAGTTCTTACAGGGACCAAATTCTGTTCCAGGAAAGAAGACGGCATCTCAAGTCATGCCTTTGCGTCTACAATTCGGGCTACCTTTTCTTTCCCATCCCAAACTGTAAAGTAGAGACCCTCACTAGAAAACAGCATCCTTTTCATTGGTCTGCCCCTTGTGTAGTGGGAGTGGCTCAGGAGCATGTCAGTTACAGATCTCATTGCAGTGGAAGTTCCTTGAGTGTAGGGGCTGTTTCTCCCCTTCTTTGTAGCCCAGCGCCTAGTACAAGGCAGACGTTTGAGACATACCTGTTGATCCCCTCTGCTGCCTGACGAATCTGCAGGCCACTGAAACCGTTCTCCAGCTCTCTGCACTTCTTGGTATGTAGGATTTCTTGAGAAAAGTGCTTTCACTGGGAAGGATTGCAAAAATTCTGGGGTCAGTATGTAAGTTAGAAATAGTTTGAATTCCCCTAATCTGAAGAATACTAGACTACTTCCCTCCCCAAGGACAAAAAAGAAGCCATTGCAACTGGGTACTGGTTTGCTTTATTGCATGAACAGGCCCATGGCATATAGATAGACAAAAGAGAAGAATTCACAGAGGCTTTTTCTGCGTCCAACCAGGTCCTGCTGCTTCACTGAGGTTTTCCTTTCCTCCTTCTCCTCCTTCTTCCCGTTCTCTCCCACCTTCTCCTCCATCTCTCTTTGCTTCTGCTCCTTCTCTTCCTTCTGCTCCTTCTTGTCCTTCTTCTCCACATCCTTTTTGTCCTTCTCCTCCTCTTAATTCTATCTTCTCCTCTCTCTTCTTTTCAGTCATATCCTTCTCTTCCACCTTTACTTCCTCTTCCTCCTCCTTCTTGTCCACCTTCTCGTTCTTCCTTTCCTCCTCCTTGACTTCCTTCTCTCCACCCTTCTCTTTTACTGTCATTTCCTCCATTTTCTCTTTCTTTTCCTCCCCTTCCTTTTGCGCGTTCTTCTCTTCCTTCTTGTCCTTTTTCTCCTCCTTTTCACCCTCATTCTTCTTTGTTTTCTTCTCCATCTTCTTGTTGGCACAGAGCCTGGTGCTGTCGAGAGACACACCTGGCGTAAAAAATTGGCAGTGTTCTGGTCCCATTCCAGGGGGTGGTGCTGGGATATGAGAAGCAGAGAAGTGTCCATGAAGGTTGGACAGGGTGGGCCTCTGGAAGCACTGATTCGCATGAGCAGGGTTGCCAAGGCAGTCATGAGTGGGAGCTTCGTTCGTGTCTTGGGCAGAGCTGGGGCCAGGATGTTGTTGCGTGCGGCCTACAAGAAACTGCAAAACCCTCACAGTCTCCATTCCTTCAGAAATAGCTGTTTGAAGCCTCTCTGAGCAGCCACAAAACAGGGTAGAGAGGAGCTGATGAATGGCAGCCCTCAAGATGACCTGGTAGGTGTTCTGGTAGACAATGGCTTGGCTACAGTGGGTCCAACGAGCTGCATGATATAAAGACCTGCCTAGCTCGTTCCTAAGCTGAATAAGCAGTCTCTGGGCATTCCTCTGGGCTGAGCTGAACAAAACATAAAGGATACGAAGGTACCGAGTTCTTCGACCATAAAGGTTATCCCACAGAACCTGGTATATGGGAGCCAATTGTTCCATTGGCAACTCATGGGAGAGTAAACCGATCAGCTGTCTTCCTGCCCGCAGCCTTCTTTGCCATAAGTGGTAGAGATGGTGAACCACAACAATGAGATATAAAGAGGCAAAGTAAGTCACGATCACAGCGATACATAGCAGTAAAACCTGGAGTTTTGCCCACAGCATCTGGAACAAGCAGTAGGCCAGGAGCACCAAACATGAGGCATCTGATGGTTCCCAGGGATGGGGATGCATGGTGCCTCCCCGTGATGGACAGGGAGTGCGGGCTCCTGAACTTCCCACTGCCCGCGATCTGCTAGATACACTCAAGTCTCCAACTCATACTAGTCTGACATTCAGAACTGTCTCCCTGTCAACATTCTGGGCAGTTGCCTAACAACCCCATGACATCACAGAGGGAGAGTGGACACAAAAGCAAGGCAGCTCTTTCTAATCATTTGTAAGAGCAGTGAAGGGAAAGTCTTTAGATGTGTGCCATCTTGTTCTGCAAGCTCATCTCTTGTTCATTTTCATCATTCTAATATAAGGCAGTCACACCTGAGATTTCTTCATGGAAATTTCAATGATAATTTATTAAAGGCAATAAATTGATCATAATATGAAAACATAAGAACTTCATGCCCGAACATATTTTTAGGGTAACAGCTTCTCCTCTGCTATCATGATGTGTTTATCCCGAACTCACAAGTCAGTTAGTAGATTCACAATTTTATTAGAGATCAGCTTTGTTCAAGCAATCTATAGCACTGCCTGAGTAACTCTCCTATGTCCATAAGCCCCTCTTAACTGTTCTCCAAATGCGCAGGAAGTTAAGAAGAAGTGTGTCAGGTCTAAGGTTGCAACAAGCTCTGGTGACATTGTCTTGGTTCACAAACTCTATTCAGCGTTCTCCCTAACAAAGATGACATTTATGCTGAGAGATCTGTGATCCAAATGAGTATTTTGACTCTCACAAGAAACCCCCAAGTACCCTTATCTACCTCGGTTTTTCCTATTAGGAGTCAATGTAATAGAGCAGAGAAAAGTGTTAGCCACAATAATATGTACATGAAATGCCAGGGAAATACGGCATGACCTTTTGGCATTTCTTGTCTATACTAATATAAATCAACAAGGAACTATCGCTAACGTTCTCTTTGTCTCTCTGTCTCTGTCATTGTCTCTGTCATCTCTCTGTCTCTCTCTTTACTCAATGTATCAAAGGTAGTTCGCCCAACATAAATACTTTCTTTCTCAGAGCTAACTTGCAGAAATGATTTAACTTAGACAGAAACACCTCCAATTTCAAGGCCACTCTAGGCCGAATAAACCCTCTTCATTTGACAGATGTTGCATAGGAAAGGGTTCATGGTGCAGGATTCTCGATTTGGGTTTTGTTGCCTTAACCAATCTTCTTGGCACTGGCGAAAAGAAATGAAAAAAGCAACATAAAGCTGCTAGCCCAGATTTGTGGTTTTGAAAAAAATAACCAGGGCTGGAAACTGGACCTTGGGCACCAGGCTGAATCCTGTAAAGCCTCAGGGCAAAGATGTAGGGGTTTCACCTGTGTTTGGGGGTTTTATCCAAGTTACTACATAAAAGCCAAATAATCCTTATTGGGACTAGTTAGGAAAAGTTTGACAGCATGTGAGGCTTTCCCTGAAAAACTAGAACTGTGACCTTTTAAAGAAACTATCACAAACAGGAACAAAATAGCTGCTTGAATCCAAAACAACTTTGGTCCTGCTTTGGACAATAAATATAACGAATGGCTTGGTATTCTGCAGTAATGTTTATTTTTTATTCTTATATCAGTTCCTGTTTGTGATGTCTCAAAGACTTCATTTAATTCTCCTTTTTATCCTTGAAGCCAATGGAAACTGATCTGTGTTATGGATCATAATCATTAACTTCATTCTGCCCTTTTGGTGGGGAGGGCCAGGGCCTGTTCTACTGTCTCTCTGGTTTTCTGCCCGTCTCCCAGGTCTATGGTAATGGAACATGGAAGGACAATCCCACCTTTACCCCCTCTACTTGACCATCCTTTCTGTTTCCTGTGCCTTCCCACTCCCCTCCAGCTTTCTAGCCTGTGCCTCCCCATGGGGAGAATCTGTTCTTGAAGAGGAGAAGGAAAGCACTGGTTCTTGGAGCATTTGGTAAATGTTGATAACCTTGGGCTATGTATGTACAGTTAATGTGAGTAGAATGCTGAAGAAGAAAAACACAAGGAACCCGATTCATGGAAATGGCCAGTCTGCCTAGGTCAAGCTCAAGATAAATATTTAACCCAATGAATAAGAGGAAGAGACTGTGGGCCTGCTTGAGTTTCCTAATTATCTGAAACCTATGTTTCTTTGCCCATAGAAGCAGAGACTCTGGCTATGTCTAATTATATATCCTAATCACCATAAAAACTGGGAAGAATACTTCTTAATTGAAATGAATGTTTTTATGCACAAATATGGAAATGCTTTATGTACACATAGTTCATATTTTAACAGATCTTCACTGCTATTCTAGTGACATAGGCAGAAATGCTTGGTGTTAATGAGCCTGTCGGTAGTGATATTCCATCCACCAGGGCAGATCACAGCCCATCTCCATCTCATCCTGTGTGATACTTATTTGTATGTTATAGAAATCCTCCCGAGGTTGCTGCTAAGGAGCTGTTTCCTTCACTTTCCATGTGTACCCTCAGGCTATCTGTTACCTTTCCTTCTTGCCCCATGAATGCTCCATCCTGACTGGTATGTAACTTAGGACCTTAGGTCACTTCTTTTCACTATGTAGAGAGGGCCATTTTTCTCATACAGAAGTAACTGATAAAAAAGAAAGATTCCACAAAAATGCCAACGCGCTGATTTCTTACTGAGGAAAAGCTACCAGTAGCTTGTAGCTACATAAAGTTGCGAAGTGTTTCATATACGTTTTTATCCGATCTTTAGAACTCTTTTGTAATTAACTGATGGACAAATAGTAGGAAACAGACAAGTATGAGAGTCCCAGGTAACTTCTAGCTTGCTCTGAAATGTGTCTTCTCAGCATGTACTATTATTGGCTGAGTAATGAAGGAGAATATTTTGTTTGGGATCCATGTTCTGAATTTGCCCTCCAATAAGTAAATATCTACTGAACGTGGCAGGACCCCTTGGCTCAGAAAAATTCAGGCAACTAGTTCATGATGGGTGTTTTCAAAAGGTACTTGGGCACTGTTGGTGCATTTGAAGAATGCCCTAGCTCCCTTTACCCTTCTGAGTGGAAAGTGTCACTACTCCCACCTATGCTGATGCTCAGGCCCATGCTGTCATTCTAGGCAGAGCTAAGATTTCCTGGAGCTATAATTAATGTATGCTGCTGTAATTCAAGGGGACCACAACAGAGGGTAGGGAAACTGAGTGGCTAGGGAGAGCTGGTTGGCATGTGACCTCATTTGCTTGGTGTGGGTATGTACTGTTGCTTGTTTATTATCAGCAAGCCCTACAGAATTGGACTTAAGGCATGTGCATCCCTGGCTCTATTCCTGCAGAAGTAGAATTAGATTAATCTACTATCATTTTGTATCAGTTTTTGGACATAAGAAAGCTTTTGTAATCTATAAAGGCGCTCAACATCAGTGACTTGAAAAAATTTCTAGACCTGGCATGAGAGAGACCTGGGTTTAAATGCTGTTCTGACACTTATTTTCCATGTGATTTGGGAGAGATTATTTCCCCTCTCTCAGAATCAATTTTTTTCATCTTTTAAATACGGGTGATATATATTTCTACTGCATTTTGTAAACGGCAAAGTACTGGATAAATGTGACGAGCTGTTACTGACAATAATGATGTAGTGAGGTGCCTGTGCTTCCCAGAGCATGTTGTTCTTGTATTGGTCCTTCGTGGCCAAAGAAAGAAGACCACGCCATCAGAGAAATGATGACATGACTTGCACTTGACTTTGTTTTCAGTGAGGGAGGGCTGTGCAGGTCACCAGGCTCACTTCTCCTCCAGAGCCATCTGAATCCAGTGACCAGATAGATATTCAGCAGGATGACTGGGGATGACCCAGGATGCAATGGGAGAGCCTGGCCTTTTTAGGCTAAAGTCATTTCAAGGACTCACTTAGAATGAGGTGATGCCTACTCAGTGAATAGGCCTCTTTAAGAAGTAGTCAGGGAATGACCCCACTAATGAACAAAAGAAAAAAATAAATAAATCAGGCTGGGAGCTATCTCACAGACAGATGGAAACACATGAAAAGGTAGGGACACATAGAGAGACAGAGAAAGGACACAGGCAGATGGGGACGCACGGACAGACACAGGGACACATGGAGAGACACAGACAGATGGGAGACACAAGAGGAAATAGGGAGAAACACAGATGGTGACCCAAGGACACACATACGCGGACACCCAGAAAGATAAGGGTAATACGGACAGACACATGGGGACACACAGACAGATGAGGACAAGTACAGTTGGGGATCCAAGGACAGACATATGGGGGCACCTGGAAAGATAAGGGTCACAAAGACTGACACATAGACAGATGGGGACACACAGAGCAGACAAGGGGCTCTGCTGAGGGAACCCCACCGAAAAGGATCAGGGGATTCTCTGGGTCCTGGCAAACACCTCCTAAACGAGGAGGTGCATCGGTGGTGGGGCAGATTCCCTGCTAAGTATGCCGTAGAACACGGCAGGAGGATTCTGAAGCGCAGGCCCCAACCTGGAGCAGGCGGGCACAGCGGGGGGCCCTTCCCAGGACCGTGGAACAGATCCTTTCCAGTCTGTTCCAGGGAGTTCTTGTGACCTTCAATATTCCCTCAGGCATGACCGACAGCAGGCTCTCCACCAGAATCCCCTAAATCAGCTGCCCAGTGAAAGAGAGCTGGAAGGCACCGCAAGAAAGCGCACGCAGAAGTGCTCAGTGGACTGGCTACCTGGCCTTTACAAGGGACCCTCGAAATGTCACTGTGCACGACACGTGGTCCCAAGGCAATGCTTCCATCTGGAGGGAAAGCGGGAAGTGGAACGGAAGCGTCTGAAATGGACACCCAGAGAGAGAGAGGGAAAGAGAATCTTCCACTAAATCCCATCCACACCACAGGCCTCACAACAGGGGGGCCTACGCTGAGCTCCGGGCCAGCTTCCCTCACATCCATCTACCAGCAGTGTGCAGACCTTCGAAAGGCCAGTGGAGGAAAAGCACAGCTAGAACTAGGCTGTGGTCTCCGCAAAGTGTACTCTTAGTCAAGAAAGGGGAATGGACAGGCAGAATCT
>JAQQSK010011143.1:0-12390 GCA_028658325.1 Potorous gilbertii | reverse complement strand
TTTTCTCTGGAGGTTTTTAAGGCAAGGATTGGATTGGAGAAGAAATTTTTGTTTAAGAATGGATTGGATGAAATGGTTTCCAAGTTCTCTTCCATCTCCCATTCTGTGAGTATATTGCCTTATGAATCTAAAGCACAAAAGGAAAAAAAAAGTCATTTGACCCTCTTTTCTTACCCCTCCCTCCTCCCCAACCCTAGTCCTACTCTGTATCCATTATGCTCTACTTTCTCTTCTCAACACTTTTTTTAGTATAGGAAAAGCAAATGAAGTCAATGAATATTTTATGTTGTTTTCATAGCTTGATTTTACTCTGTGTTGAAACCTTAGTAAGCAAAAATGGCCACAAATGATTTATTTGTCCATGTGAATAGATTGTACCCAAGGTTGGGAGGAATGTTTAATATTGTGTTTTCCTGTTTCAGTTTAAAGTCTTTTATTTAGATACATTCTTAAGAAAATTGAACTTTCTGGGATAACTTTCATGTCTGGTCTTTATTTTTAGTTAGTTAGTCACTTAACGTTCATGTGTGGTAAGCCTAATGTGGCTTTAAAATGAAATAATTTCCTTTAGAAAGTGTGAGCAGAAATCCAATCCATTTCAGATTCAGCTTTTATGCATAGCCAGTGTCAGGAATAGTTGGCACCCTCTCTACATGCTGAGATTTAAGTTGTTTTAGCAATCTGGTGCATGGTTTATTGGGAATGGAAAGTGCAATGATAATCAAGACGGATAAGACAAAAGCTTCAATTACTGATGCACATGTCATTGGAGTCTACATGGGTCTCTAGGTATGGTGCCATCATATTGGGTGGTTTTATACTGGTCTTATGAAATATTTGAACACTTTAGGCAAAAAGGAAATGATGGTCAAGGGAATCATAATCATAAGCTAAATTGTAAAAATGATTTTATTTCTTATTTTTTAACCCTTTCATCAAAAACACTAATCAGAATTGAGAGGCAGCATGACTGAAGTAGTGGATAGCTCCCTGGACTTGGTGTAAGTAAGGTCTGGGTTCAAATATGCCTCAAGTAGTTACTACAGTGTGACTTGATGGAAATAGAAGCTTCGCAAGGGCAGGGGCTATTCCACTTCATCCTCTGTATCCCTAATACCTTAGGCAAAGAAGGCATTTAATAATGTGTATTAATTGACTTTGGGAGAGTTAAAATCTTATTGAACCCCGGTATTTTCATCTATAAAATGGTGATATTAGTGTCGACCTCATTAGATTGTTGTGAGGGTCAAACAACAAAGTGGTGGGGCTTTTTTGTAAACAAACTTTAAAGCTTTTTATAAATGTGAGCTACCATTAAATCTTCATGCAACTTTGTATTAGTCTCAGGTTATGAACTTTTTTTTTTTAACATATTGGCTATTGAAAAACAAGGTACTTTTTTCCTTTTGTCTTCATCTATATGTCTATATACCCTTTCCCTACTTCCCTGAGTCATGCCCATTGTATTTAGGGGCAAATGGACACATTTTAGGGATTTGCTAATTGAATACCCAAGATCATAGAATGACAGAGCTAGAAAGAATCGTAGAGTTCACTTATGTTGGTTCGTTATACAGATGAGGAAACTGAGATGGAGATTTGCCTTAGACCATTTTTGACAGAATTGGGACTAAAATTCAAGTCTCCTTGTAAGTCAGGGAAAGACATGAGATCTGAATGAAATACTTCCTTTCACAAAGTGTCTGCTCACTTCATTCAGTTAGGACTCAAGGATTATTGTCCATATGGTGTTGGAAGGCAACACAAGACAATTCTGCTTATTTAGGTAGTGTCCTGGTGGTCCTTCTGAGCTAGTTTGGTGGGAAATTGAGAACTCTTCTGGTTGCTCCACTCGCTGGAATATTAGCAGCATAGAGATGTTTTTCCAGTTCCTCTTAATGAGTCTGGGTAGCTTTGAAATCTTCATTGATAATTTGCAATCATTGTTATGCTTTGTCCCTCTACGTTTAGTCAGGGCTAAGATTCAGCAGCCTCTGTGGTGCTGATTGCATCTTTCTCAGTGTGGAGAATCAGAGGTGTAACCGCAAGCACCTTGACATACCCAGAATGACCTGCTAGCATAGGTTCTTGGATCTGCTTTTCTAAAAAGAGGGTAACTTTTGATGGGTCAACATTCTACTTTAATTGCATTCACCAACAGAGAAAATACAAGCAGAGAGATAAAGAACAACAGACAGGGCTTCTAACTGTCTGACCATAAGCTACACACACACACACACACACACACACACACACACACACACACACATATATGTATATATATACACACACATACTATATATATATATATATATATATATAATATATGTATACACACACACATCACAGATCAACAGACAGCTCCAACGGTCTAATCATCACATACGTACATAGTTACCAGAGAGAGAAACGCCAACCTCTGGGTTTTCAAAGCTGGGGTGTTCCTTAATGGCTACCCAGAGCCTCATATGGCACATGAACCTTCTTCCAACGAGTAAATCCCAAAGTGAAACCTCATCTCAGAGGATATATGCACTTTTCAGAGCTGGAGGGCATCATATGAGATCTGAGATTCAAATTCTAATAGTTTGGAACTGGACAAATGAAGCAGACCTGAGATAGAAGAAAAGTTATCTCAATTTGCTGTACTTAGGCAATCTATGGGGATATGCATATTTCTATATTTGGAATGTAAATAGCAATTGTTTCTGTTTTGGCTAAAAACTCTGAGGATCTTCCCCTCCCAGACTGATTCATCTATGAAGGCAAATTAGACCATCTCTTGCCTCAGTTCTTACTTAGCCTTTAGCTTTGCTGAATGGGCATTGCCTCAGACAAACTAAGACCTGGGAAAGACCTAGCCTAAAAAAACCAAGGTCTCTCATTGCATCCTGGGTCATCACCAGGATATCTTGACCTATGTCCTGCTACTGGATTCCAACAACTCTGGAGAAGATAGTGAGGCTGATGACTTTGCACAGCCCTGCCTCACTTAAATCCAGTCTACTTTCAAATCAAGACTTTATCCTCCTGATGTTACTGGTCTTCTTCAAGAATGAAAGATGAACAGTAAAAACAAAAATTTTTGTACTCAGCTGGAGAGATATAACCACTGTGGGGAGACCAGAAGTTTGTCCCAGGGCTGCAACATCCAGGGAATATACTTCCTCCCTCTGGTGGGTAACAAAGTCATAGAGACCTCTGAGTTGGTATTAATAATATATATGGTGCTTTTTATAGTGCTATAAGGCTTATAAAGTGCTTTACATACATTATTTCATTTGCTTCTCACACGCTTGTACGATCATATTCTAAATCCAGTTTTATAGATGAGGAAACTGAGTCTGAGAGAAGAAGGCAGCTGAGTCTTGGTGGTGAAGTTCTTAGAGTTGGGAACACAGAAGGAGGATTCTAGCTCAGATGTTCCTGACTGTAGCCAGGACCAGAGTGCTAGGCTAAGACCTGGGATCAAATTCAGCCTTAGACACTAGCTGTGTGACTGTGGGCAAGTCATTTAAAAAAAAAAACAAACCTCCATTTGCCTCAGTTTCTCCACCTGTAAAATGGGGGCAATAATGCTCTTGCCTCCCAGGGTGGCTACGAGGATCAAATGGCATGCTAGTTGCCAATGCTTAACGCAGTGCCTGGCACATGGCATACACGACACAAATTGTAGCTATTGTGGCTATCTTCATCATCACCGCCCCTCCCCCACCTGTCTCACAAAGTGCTTTACTGGTATTATTTGTTCAGTCCTCTATGCCCTTGGCAAAGCAAGTAGTTGCATTATCATCATCCTCATGTTAACAATGAGGAATGGGCCTTTGGGAGATTAAGTTGCTTGCCTATGGTCACATGGTTAGTGAGTGTCTGAGGCAGATTGGAGTCACTTGCCTCCACTATGATATGCTACCTGTCAAGAGAATCAAATGTTTTAGCTCTGCTTTCCTTTGCTCGAACACTAACACTCTTGTCAAATGGTTATTTAATCACAGCTTCTTATGGCTGCCATTTCTTTGGACTATTTTTTTAAACCTTTAAACTGCTGTCATGTGATGCTCTCTTAAAACAGAAATGTTCTCCAGTGTTATGTTTTCATCTCACTTCATCGGGTGTCTAATTGAGCCAGTTCATTATCTCACACTGATAGGAGACTTGATTGAGTGGAATAAATGCTAGATGAGATGACAGCCACACCACACAAGGCAAATCCAAGGAGAAAAAGGGAATTAGTTTGTGCCCCACCCCCTCTAGCCTACTCTTTATACCACTGCCAGATTAAATCCTCCGTCTGCTAAAAAGCCCTTCACTGGCTCCCCTTGCTTGCTTAAAATCCTTATTTAATTGCTGGAGCTCCCCTAGTGCCTAGGCTCATGCTCTGTACATAGTTTAATAAAGGTTTGATAAATTAAATTGAATTTTTATTTCTCAGTCTATAGAGAAACAGAACCCTAGCAACAATATTTATTAGACACCTTCTGGGTACAAAGTATTGTTCTAAGCATGAGAGGGGAGATGCAAAATTTCAATAAGATGCAGTCCCTGTCCTCACAAAACTTATAGTCTAGTGGATGGATAAGATGCTATTGTAGATAACTGTTATACACAATATCATAAGATCCGTATAATGTGAAATCCAAGGGTGAAGGTTTTAATTACAACAAAAACAATAAGAATGTATTAAGCACTTACTATGTACCAGGAAGCATGCTATAAACTGGAAATAGAAATGCAAGCAAAAAGGAAGGTTCCCTGCCCTTGAGGAGCTTATATTCTAATGGGGAAGGACAGCACATAAAAGGGAGCTAAGAAGTATGTGTGTGTGGTGAGGCTGAGGAGAAAACTCTATCTAGCATGGAAGAAAAGTCTGAAGAATTAGTAGTGGAGCAGGAGAGGGTTGAAGGAATAGATATGGCGGATGGGACCACAGAGGTGGAAGGGTCTTACAAGGCAAGAAGGCTATAGTGGGCTTTTCAATGACCAGAGACATCTTCAGGAAAGATTTCCCTGAGAAGTGTCTTCTGAGTTAAGTTTTAAAGAATGGATCAGGCTTTAACATGTGAAGAGGAGAAAGGAGGGAATTCTACACATAAGGAATACTAAGTAAAGAATGGAGGGATGAGAGTGTGGTGCATATCTTCCCACAGTTCAAATTCTATTATGATAGAATGAAAATCTCTATTTAACAACAAAAATGGCAAAAGACTAGTTAATCACCCTATTATTCTCAATGATATTTATCATGACAGCATTGTGCTGTGGTTTAGTGAAAAATGTCCTAGATGGATGTTGGGAGTTCAAATCTTGGTCCCACTTCTGCTACTGGACAGCTAGGCAAGTTACCTCACCTTCCTGGCTTCTTCATCTGGAAAACTGGGGAGTTGGACTAGATGACCTCTAATGTCTCTTCCAACATAAACACTTCATGTTTCTATAATAATATTCCCATACAGCTAAAGCATTTGGATAATCCCTTGGAGCTGATTGCTATGGAAATTTGACCTGCACAATTTTCAAGGAAGAAGAAAACTCTTACAATATTCCGAGGTTTCCCTTATCTCAAAGAGTCCATCAAAGCATTTAAAATATGTGTTTAGCTTATTTTTTTGTTCTACTACATTTTAAGCTTCATTTTCCCTTAATGAATGGGAAGAGGGAGGCAAGACAGATTAAGAGTAAAGCAGACAAAAATGCCCTTATAGATGTGTTTACCTCCTTAGTACAATACCCTATCTCCCAGCCCCACAGTGGCCATATATATAGGAGCTGTCCAGCCCAAGCATAGCTGAAGAAATAGTGGGGAGGGAATTAGGGTAGGTTGCAAATTGCATAAACTATATAATCAGCTCAGCTTTAATATAGTTCCTTTGACCTGCTTGGTATCTGGTTGTTGTTGACCTTAAGTTTAATCTTTAATTCTCCATTTTTCTGGAGCCTTTTGCTCCTGCTGCTCAGGATACTTGCAGATTCTGGACATGCCTCTTGCCTTTGGTCTTTTTTTTTTTGTGTACTGTATTTGCTCACCCAATATCTGAACTCCTTAATGATTTATAGAATCACATAATCACAGAAGGTCAGAGTTGAGAAGACTGGTTATTTTGATATACCCTCTGCTTCTGTCCCCATGAGCTCAGTCTCCATCATCATGGACCTCCCTAAGCTGGCTTCCAGGCCCACATTTCTTTGCCCTATGATATCTCAGCCTTTGTCATGTGGGGCTCCCTAACCCACCAATTCACTCTTCCCACTCTGGTTCTGATTCCCAGAAAGCATTCAGGAATTGGAGAAATCACTAGTTACATGTAAAGTCAGAATGTAAGTGAATATGCAGATGTGCAGCACTTTATGAACACTAAGCCAGATGATCTTTAAAGCGATATAGCCTGAGCTTCCTGCTCCCCATGAAGCTTATAGTATGATAAAGAGGTTGTAATAAGGAGTGATGACATGAGCGCAAAAAGAATAGAAAAAAATAATACACAAGTATATGAAAGGTATGAATAAGATTCCATGTGAGACCAAAGATGGGAAGAGTCAATACAAAATGGAACAATCATGAAGTCTCCACAGGGGAGATCAGACAAAATTTCAGTGTTGGAAGGGCCTTCTGAGGTCCTCTAATTCAGTGGTCTCCAAAGTGGAAGATATAGCCTGACCTGAAGGGGAATATGATCAACTAATTAAAGAATGGAAAGATAGGTGTCATTTTTCTTCTGATGGCCATAACCAACCGTATGGGACTTGTGTCCAGTACAATAACATTAACCCAACACTCCTCCATTCCAGCCCTTCCTTTTGTGAAGGCCCCAACCTCTTCCTTCTGAGATAAATGATGTCCTCTCTATGCAGTTATAATCTAAATGATCACAGTAGCGCTGCATGTGAGTCATTAAGAGCTCCCCTCCAATTCCCTTCTCCCCAGTATACCTACTTCCTGTTCCTTAATCACCTCATTTATGTCTGTATCAGGGAGAGCCCTTCACTCAGAGGCAAGCAATCAGGAGTAAGTAAGGTCTGTGCCTTTTCCTGCCACACCCACCACTTCCCTTTTCACTTTGGGTAAGATAGAATGAGTTGTACCAGATGAACAGCCACAGAAGAATTGTGCTGTTATGAATCTTCTTGTATTATCTTCACCCCCTCAATGTATTCTTTCCCCAGACTTCCCTGTTACTATCAAGGGTGCCACTATTATTCTACATACACAAATTCACAACCTCGGTCTCTACCTCACATCTCTAACCAGCGGCCAAATCTTGTCATGTCCACCATCACGATATCTCTCGTAATGGTCTCCTCTCCCTTTACCCGGACAGTACCCCAGTTTCTCATTCCATCATGCCTGAACTATTGCGGTGGCCTCCTAGTTGGACTCACTGCTGTAAGTTTCTCTTCTCTCCAATTCCTCTTCCACAGAACCGCCAAAGTGATTTTTCTCTAAAATGCAAATATCATCATATCACTTTCCAACTCAATAAATATCAGTGATTCCCCAATGACTTCTAGGATCAAATATTATGTCCTCTTTATCTTATCCTTTAAATATTTATTTTATATGTTTTATAAATAATTAGTGTACATAGTATTGTATGTATGTAATTTAGAAATTAGTAAATATGCTTATATTTGAAGTTTGTTTTCAGTTTCTTTTTCTTACTGGTAGGGATGCATATTCAAAAGAATTTGGAAATGACTCTTATAGTTCACTTCATGCATGAAGAAGAATTCTCTCAAAAAATTACCCCAGAAGTGGTCTTCTAGCTTCTGCTTGAATGTCCCCAGTGAGGGAAGAATGCCTTTCTAGTTTTGAATAGCTCTAATTGGCAGAATATTTTTCATAACTTAAAGCCTAAATTTTGCTTCTTTGAAGGTTCTATGCATCCCTCCTAGGCTTGCCCCGTGCTCTCTACTCTTCACCTTCTTGTATTTGGAGACAGTTGTCAAGTCCAATGCCATTTTCTCCAATGCTCTCAGTCTTTTCTTCATTAGGTTCCTCAGTACCTCAACTGAGCTATATGACCAGTTTCTTCACCATCATGGTTACCCTTTTCTAAACCCTTTTTAACTTATCAATGCCCTATCTAAAATCTGGTACTTAGATGATAATTTGACTTGGACTTTAAAGGATAAGTAGGAATTTAGCAAGCCTTGGAGATGGAAATTCTCTAAGCATAGTCATGAAAGTAAGAAAGTGAAAGACATGTATAAAGTATGCTTGATACTCTAGTTTATTAAGAAGAGTGTACATGGACAGGAACAATATGATTTAGAACTGGAAACACAGAGTGGCACAATACCATAGAAGGCCTTCTATACCAGGCTAGAAAGTTGGACCTTTACTTGATAAAAAATCAAGAGCCATTAAAAAGTTCTGAGCAGACTAATGAGTTTGGATACTTGCCAGCAATGTAACCCTGGACAAGTTAACCTCTGCATGCCCCATTTCCTCACCTGTAAAAATGGGGATCATTATGGCACCCACTAAGGTTGTTGTGAAGATCGAGTGAGATATTTGTAAATGTGCCTGGCATATGGCAGGTGCTTAATAAATGCCTGTTCCATGAGTATAATAACTAGCATTTACATAGTACTTTAAGGTTTGCAAAGCACTTTGGAATGCTGGTTACACTAACAGAAATAATGAAATCAAAAGAGGGAAAAGACTGAAGGAGGGCAGTGGGCTCAATTTTGGACATGTTGAGCTCAGCATGTAAAGATGGAGGTGTTTTGTAGGAAACTAAAGATGTGGTTCTTGAGATCAGGTCTAGAAATAAAGATTTGGAAGTCATTTGCATGGAAGTAATGGTTGAAGCAATGGAATATGTGTGACAAGATTGCCCATGGAAAAAATGTGTAGAGAGAGGAGAGGAAGGCCAAAGAACCCTGCGGTCCATTTATCTTAAGGATATGAAAGGAGAAAGAGGAGCCAGTGTAGAAAAAAAAGAGAAGGATCATTTAGAGAGGTTGGAGTAGAATCAAGTATCTCTGAAGACAAGAGAGGGAAGACTTTCTACAAGGAGAGGATGATCTTCTGTCAAGTCAGAATACTAGTCAGGAAGGATAAGTATTGGAAAAGATAAGGCTTTTGGAAAAGACCGAATTCAATGATTAGGAGTGCATCCATCACTCTACAGGGAGTAGTTATACAATAGTGGTGAGAACAGAAGGCAAGTGGCACAGGCTTGAGAAGAGAGTGAGGAATTAGCGATATCAGCTGTAGACTATGTTTTTAAGTGGTTTGGTCAGAGTGTGGTGAAATGGAATGAGACAGTAGTTAGAAAATATAGACAGAAGGAAGAGTTTTTATTTGAGAATTGGGAAGACCCACACATTTCTGTAGGTAGATCGAAAGGAGTGCATAGAGAGACAAAGATTAAAAATATATGACAAGACGCATTCATACTTATTCTTATCTAAAGATAAAAGAAGGGGTTGTTTTCTATATCTTTGAATTCCTTACCCCACCTTCTATCCCCAGTGTAGTATGGAATGAACACAATAGGAACTAAGTAAATATCCATCGATTGCTTTAGTTGTGTGCTTGTTAACTAGCCATTTCTGTTTCCTTAGCTGACTCAGAAGCTTCCAGAATATGGTGTGTTCTTCTATCAAGTCTTTCAAGAGAAGAAAATGCCAGAGGCAGAGATGAACTTGGGGATTTGTGCCAAAGGCATAATTGTATATGAAGTAAAAAACAATAATAGAATTGCAAGTTTACGTTTCCAGTGGCAAGAAATGGGAAAAATTTCCACCCAGGTCAGTCCAAGCCAGGAGCTACAGTCATTTTCTTTTTTCCCCCTCCTGTTGCCTGCTATTCCATAGAAAGAATGGAAAACATAACCTTGAAGAGAGTGTGTGCCATTCTTCTACATCATATACTCTGGGAAATACTGTCATTTTAATGTCTGGAGGATTAGGCTTTCCTTAGAGGTAAGACTCTCTTAACTCTGGGAATCCATCAGTGTTGACACTGGTGGGCAGATAGTCTAGACTGGGTATTCAGAACTGTTCTACTATTTTTCACGCTGCTTCTTTCTGTCCTTTTATATACCCATTGGTATTAAAGGGCACCACATCACTTTAGTATTTTAGTTTTCATGGGATTTCTCAACAAAGTTTTTTTTTTATCAACACTTATGGAATGTGACTTATTCAAATATGTGTTTATTTCTATCTTCCTTTCTGAAGGGCTACAATTAGTTGCTGAGACTGTCTTTTTCTTCTTCCTTTTCCTGTTCTGCATTGTTTCTCCTCTTCCTTTCAACTTCTTCTCCTGTTTTTCCTCCTTCTCTTTTCTCTTTAATCATAGTTGATGGTAACATGGTATAGTGAATAGTGTGTTGGCCTTGGTATTAGGAAGACACAGATGAAAATTACACAATTCTGAGCTACGTGACCAGGGACAAGTTATTTGATGCCCCTCAGTTTGTTCATTTGTAAAATAAAGGTCCTGTTTAGCTCCAAATCTAGAATCTTTTGAATTTCTTTGAGCCTCAGTTTTCATATCTGTAAAATGGCAATAATAAATAATACCTATAGTACCTATCTCCTACTATTAGTAAAGCTCAAATGAAGTGTGCTGTGCTCCAGTGGTGCAGGCAAGGTTTGGGTGGCTCTAATTATAGCAATCATTTACCAATGTGTAGAATGCTTTGAAACTTTAAAGTTTGATATAGAAATATAAGTTATCATCTTTATATACTTTGAGCCTTACAACAATATTGTGAAATAGATTACCGTCATCATCATTCCTATTTCATGGATGGGGAAACTGTGACTTAGAGAGCTTATGGGTTTCACAGTTAGTAAGTGTAGTGTTAAGATTCAAACTCAGCCTTTTCAATAAACAACAATGAACATTCATTAAACACTGAGCATGTGTCTGAAATTTTTCTCAGTGTTAAGTATACAAAAGCAAAAGTGACATAGTACTGCTCTGCAAGGAACTACATTATACTGGACATTAAGATGAGAATTTACTTTAAAAAATTTTTTTTAAGGTCAGTATTCTTTCACTTTACCAAAATTGCCTAGTCTGCTTGCTAATGCATTTACCACTCCCTATCTCTGATTGTTTTCATTCTGGGTTTTTCTGTTCCCTGGCCCTATTGCTCAAGAGCCAGATCAGTGGGCTTCTCTTCCCTGGGGATTGCTATTAGCTATGCCTAAATGACTATGAGCAAATTAGATTGAAGGAAAATTAAGTCAGTTCAGTTCATTCTGGCTCAGCTTTACAGCTGAGATTCAGACCGACTGCTTACATTGGTGGAGAGACAGTCTTGGGCATGTTGACTGAATGAAGTTTCCAGGCTCAGAACCATTTGTCTTGGTCCTGGAGGGATGATTGTGAAGATAGTTAGACACTCCTCATGAACCTGTGCTAGCTGAAATGAAATAGCTAATAGAATTCAGTGAACTGAATATGGATAAATCACCATGTAAGAATCCTTATGTTTTCTTTCTTTAGAGAAAGAAATTCACCATTGAAAGCAGCATCAGTGGTAAGAAACACACTTTCATTACTGATAGTGTCAAGACGTGTAAGTATTTGCTGGACCTCTGCTCTGACCAGCACAGATTTAATGCGCAGATGAGCTCTGGGCAGTTTTCCCAAGTTTTATCAGGTGAGTAATGCCATAGTCGCAGTTCTATGGAAAATACTTCTAATAGGACACGTGATTCTACATGTAAACGAGTCACTAGTGCTATGGGCTTACTTTTAGATTCCACAGATCAAGCACTTATTAGCTGTGAGGTCCTTGGCAAATCACTTAGTGTCTCTGAATCTTTTCCCTCATCTGCAAAATGGGAATGTCTTGCATTGCCTACTTTTGGAGGGTTGGTGGAAGGCTGGTGCCTTGTTGTTTTAAAGCACTATATGAATATGAGATATTATTTTTAGATGGGAAAATAGTCTGAGAAAAGTAATAGAAGTGGTAAAAAGTGAGATAAATGATTTTGAGCTATAGAAGAATACTTATATTCAATTTTTAATTTTCTTGGTATCTTTTGTTTTTTACTTATCTTCATTTCTACCTATATTCCTTCCTGTTCACCTACCCAAAGAATCATCCTTTATAAAAAAGAATAAAAAAAACCCCAAAGAATAAAAAAGCAGGTCAACAAA
This sequence comes from Potorous gilbertii, assembly GCA_028658325.1. Lineage (NCBI taxonomy): Eukaryota > Metazoa > Chordata > Mammalia > Diprotodontia > Potoroidae > Potorous > Potorous gilbertii. The sequence goes on along the minus strand of JAQQSK010011143.1, from coordinate 263 downwards.
ACCAAAGAACACAGGTTCCTTCTGGTAGTGGATAGAACGTTGGTACTTGGAGTCAGGAAGTCCTGAGCTCAAACCCTTTCCCTCTCTTTCCCCTTTCTCTTTCTGCTTGTGGCTCTTCTCTTGACCACTTACTAGATGTGTAAGTGACCTTGCAGGTTTACCTCATTTTGCTTATCCTAAAATGGGGCTAAATAGCAGCACCTACCTCTTAGAGTTGTTATGAAGATAAGATGAGATGATATTTGTTAAATGCTTTGTAAACA
>JAQQSK010011141.1:0-12391 GCA_028658325.1 Potorous gilbertii | reverse complement strand
CCTCTACTAGCAAATAAGCCAAAAAATGTGCTTCGTTGTATCAGAACATGGGAACTCTGAACCTAGGAGCAAATTGGCTGTTCTTGGACATTTCCATTCTCTTTCTATCCCTTCATTTCCATTATCTAGATGATTGATCCCAACCATCTATTGCGTATTTTTCTACGTAGACACAGCTAGTCAGGCATCTCCTATGAAGATGGTATCTGAAATTGCCCTCTGGTAAAAGAGGAAATGAACTGCCCCGGCTCCTCTTTGAGGGAGAGATTTTTAAAAATTTTTTGTTTGTTTTCCCCAGTACCTAGCACAATATCCATCCACACACATAAAACTTAAAAATTATTATCTTAATTGATTGGTTTGGCTGTGGAGTGTCAGTTCGAGAGGACAGAGAACTCTGGAGGAATACAGACAGTAATGGATGTGTGTTCCCCTACTTCCATGATTTTCTGGAAGATGTTCCCACTCATCAATTCCCTCCTGCCTGGATTACAAGAAAGTGTTAGAATACACTCATGACATTGGTGATCCAATATTGGAGTAGGTAAGTAAGGAAATTGGACTCTGGGGATTCATGATTGTAGAGAAAGTAGTTTGAGTGAGCATCAGGTAGAGAGTTCATATTTAGGGTGAATAATCAAGATGATGCTAAGAAAAAGTCTGTAGAGAGTGAAAAGACTCCATGAAATCTAGAGCAGGGGTTCTTTTCCTGGGATCCATGAACTTATGTTTTTTAAAAAAAATCTTGATGACTGGATTTCAATGTAGAGATTTTCTTTGATATTCTAAACATATTTAAAGACATTATTCTGAGAAAGGGTCTTTTTAGCAGACTGTCAAAGGGATGCAGGCAGAGATGGGTTGGTAAATGTTTAACAATTGGCTCTCCAAAAGGCCACAACACATTTTTAAGTGTAATCTGCATTATTGATATTTCTCTCAATAATTTAGACAATCAACAAAACAGTACAAATCAAGTCCTGATATGTAGTGCTTGATGATTTCTGAGATGTGAATGCTCACGTTGAAATTTAACTATCCACTCTTCTGAGCTAGTTGAACGGACTTCAGCACACCCTTCGGTCCGACACACAAAAAAGTTAAGAACTTCAGCTTTAGAATGACAATAAGTTAGTATGTGCTGCAATACCCTGTCCAGACCCCTTCCCTAACTCCCAATAGCACTGTGGTCCCTGAAGGGTGGCATAATGTATGTATACTCAGGGTTCTACAGCTTATCTTGAAGGGTTGAGGATTTTTTTTAATACTACTGCTCATAAGCACCTCATGTGGGGTATTGCCCATTGATTATCAGCCAGTCAGACTTAATTTACCTTTGGAAACGGATATTTACTAGTGCAATATAATAAGACCAGTTGCTATAAAACATTTCCTCAAACCTGGGATGCACTGACTCCTTGCACGTACAGGATTCCTAGGGAGAGTGGGTTTGCTAAAAACAAAAACAAAACAAAACAAATATTAAAACTCACATGGCCAAAGGAGAAACTTAAAACTCTGGGTTCCTGAAAGTCCTTTTCTCTCTTTGTGGAAGCCTCATGAGGTTCTCCTCAAGAATAGATCTCTGAGAGGTTTCAGGGGTCAGAGTCCCTGAAGATCCTGAAGCATCCTTCCATCAGTTTGCATAATTTACTCTCAGTAGGTTTCTCAGATCCCAATGGAGACATTGCTACAAACTCCAGTTGCTGGTAAGACCTCTTTGACTTTGACATCTCCAATACACCTCCTAAAGTCCCACAGTTGCTGGGTGGGTGGAGAGAGAGGAGATAGAGGCTCTCTCCTCTTTCTCCAAGTTGTTCTAGAGCAATCCCCCACAGCCCAGTCTGGCCTGCAGTTGAATGCCAGATGCCAAATTAGCTTGCTACGTTATAATAGGCCCAGAGGTGTGTCTGATGTTTTCAATTAATTAATATTTCCTGCATGGTATCATACATCGTTTTCATCCAGTAATCAAAGCATTTCATCCCTCCCAAATTAAGTAATTATTCCTAGTTTACCACTTTAATTTGATTGGTCACGTTAGGATTCAGACACAGGTCTTCTGGAGTCCAAGTCTAGAGTCTATCCACTAAACCAAGTTGCCCTTTTAGGTGGTACCTTTCTCTTGGTGATTTCACTGGCTCCCAAAGTTCTAATTATGGTCTATCTGTATTTAGCTCTCAGGTCTATGTACATAGCCCTTGTCCCTAATAAGTTTCAGTCCTATATTACTATTTGTCAATTAGATATTTCTGATGAATGTTCTGTTGGCACATCAAACTCAGTATGAACAAAACAGACCTCATTATTTTTGCCCCTAAACCCACATCACTTTCTAAATCTATTTCTGTTGAAGACACCATCATGTTAGTTACTCAGGTTAATAGCCTGAGTCATACTCACTCAACTCATTGCTCTCCCTCCTCTACATAAATTTCCAATCCATTGTTAAGTTTTGTTGATTCTTCCTACATGCCATCTCTCCAGTCTGTTCCCTTTTCTACACTAGCATGGCCACCACCTTTGTTCAGACTTTCATCATCTGTTGTATACCATTTCAATAGCTCTTTAATAGATCTCTCCACTTCCAATTGCCCCCTTCTTCAAATTATCCTCCTTATAACTGCTGGGAAGGCAGCATGACATAGTGAATAGAAGTCAGACTCAGAGCCAGGGAGATCTGAGTTCAATTTTCAAGGAGTTCTCTGTCAACAGAGTGGAAGGGATACAAGTGTTTTTTTTTTCCTAGCCTGCTTAATTAATGGGATGAATTTTAGCCAAAAAAAGCACCACTGGCCCGCATGTCCAAGGAAGAAGTTAGGTTTCATTCAATGGAAATCACTCAACAAGAGTAATGGGAAATGGGCACTGATTTTTTTCTTTTTTCGGGTTTTCATATAAACCTGCATTTGTGATAGGAAGGGAAGAGAACTTTGAGTATTTGTTGGTAGTCTCAAACCATAAAGCAAAAAGAGTATAAAAAGTTAGAAGAGCAAAAAGTGACTTGTTAAAAACAGGTATTTGGAAGAATACACAAGTAAAGACCAACAAGTATATACACCACAGTAACAACTGACTAAAAAATTAAATTTAAAAATTAAATTAAATTGCTTTTAAAAAGTTAAGTTAAATTTAAAAAGCAATTTAGTTGGTTCTTTTGCTTATACAAAACCAGATGACCACAGTGACTTATTCTTCCCCCCCTCCCATTAATATAAATAAATTGTATTTTGGCTTCATGTCACCCTCCAAGCATCTGGTATTAATCACTCACAGCTTATGACTTCATGTCACCTTGACTTAAAAAAGTATTCATTGATTACTGTAAATAAGAGCGGTGACAACATTTCAAGTTAACACATGTTTATTAAGTGTTTAGTTTATTAAATATGTTTAATTTAAGTATATAGTATACTGTACTTGATGCTAGGGATACAAATATGAAACTTGATAGGTCCCTGCCCTCAAGGGGTTTACAATCTTATAGGGACAATAAGTCATGTGACAGAGTTCTGGCTGTTCTCAAGGTTATGAGACATTTGAGGCAGAGGGGATCATATCTAAGGGTGGGAATCACTTTCCCCTTCCATGAAATTAGGAGGTTGGATTAGATGGCTTCTGAGGACTCTTCCAATAGATCTTAATCAGGGAAGGCTTCATGAAAGAAGTAATGCCTCAATGGAGCTGCCAAGGAAGAAAAGTATGTTCATAGATGATTAATCTATTCCAGACATATGATAAGAACCAGAGAAAGGAGAGGCCATGATGAAATCTGGGAATGCTAAGGGATTCAACTTAACTGAAAGTCACAGAAGAAGAGTAGAAAATACAGCAGAAATTCTGGTTTAATTCTTGGCTGCCTGGAAAAGAAAGCCCTAAAATTAAGTATCAAGTCAGTGCTTAGAAGTCCCTGTGCTTGGAAATCTTCAGAAGCTGTTGTGGGTTTTTCATACCTAGGTTAGGTGTCATTTTTGAAAAAATGATATAAATATATCACTTATATTTCCCAAAATATTTCTTCCCTTCCATTTTCTAGAGTCATTCCTTAAAACAAAGAATAAAAGAGGAAGAAAAAAAAGGCTTAGCAAAACTAACCAACCACACAATCACATCTAGGAGTATATGCAATATCCCATGACCATAATCTCCCACCTAAACAAAGAAGGAAAGGAGATATGAAATTCCCATGTCTCTTCCTTGGGGCCAAGCTTTGTCATTATAATTTCATAGCTTTTAGATGCATTGATCTTTAATTTTACCTTAATCTATTGCTATGAAAATGGTCTTCTTTGGTTGATTAGAGCTCTCCAAAGTGTTCCTTTTTTTTAGATCATTCAAAGAACCTGATATTTCTCAGCTAACTATCACTGATAGGACTGATTGTAACAAATTTTTTCCTTCTTCATATCTGTTTCAAGACATAGTAATGGGATTTTACAGCCAGAAGGGATTTTAGACTGCTTCTAGTTCAAACTGTTCATTCGATTAGGAATTGGATGCTCATAAATGGGAAGAAATCTATCCAGGTTCACAAAGGGAGAGCAGAGCCAGGTTAGCATACAGGTGTTGCCTGTTTGTTTTTCCAATTAACAAGCATTTGTTTTCACTCCTTCTTACACCTCCATTCAAAAACAAAATAAAATGCTTGTAATAGATGTGCATAGTCAAGCAAAACAAATTCTAATATTAGTCATGTCCCCAAAAGTAGGCTTCATTCTCCATGTTGAATCTGTCACTTCTCTATCAGGAGATAGGAATAATGTTTCATTATCCATCTTGGAATCATTTAATTACTGAGTCGCTCAGTTTTAAAGTCTTGCCATATTTTTTCTCTTTATAATGTTATGGATAAATTATTCTTCTGGATCTGCTCAATTCTCTCTGAATTCATGAATAAGAGACTTCTCACATTTCTCTGAAACCATCCATTTCCTCATTTTTTGAAGTGGTACAATGATATTCTATTCACATAATATGATTTGTTTGACCATTCTCTAAGTGGTGGATACCACCTTAATTTCCAGTTCTTTGTCACTAAAAAAATCTATTATACTTATTTTTAAACATAAAAGTATTTTTCCTCTTTCTTTAATCTCTTTGGGGATGTAGGCCTAATAGGTATATCTGAGTCAAAAGGCATGCACAATTTGGTAACTTTGGGGATATGGTGCCGTACTGTTGTCCAGAATTGAACCAACTCACAGGTCTACCGATAGTGCTTTTAAAGTGCCTGTCGTCCTGCAACCCCTTCAATATTTGCCATCCATTTTTGTCAACTTTGCCAACCTGATGGATGTGAAGTAGAACATCAGAGTTACTTTAATTTTCATTTCTCTAATTTTCAATGATTGAACATTATCCAAGCCTGACAGTCTATATAGTGTTTCATACTCATAGTATCATAGATATGAAAATATACCTCCCTTCTTTCTTTGCAGATGCTGGAGACTAATGCAGTTGAATATTACATGTACTGTCAGAGTTGGTTGATGTGTTACTTAGTTTTTTTAAATAAGCAGTAGGTTTTACTAAATTATAATTTTTGTAACCACTCAAAAAGATGAGATAAACTAAGAGAAACCAAACAGCAAAGACTATCAGAACAGTAAGAACTTTATTACATTTAAGATTTTGTAATAGAGATTATTGGCTAATTTCTTTATATATTTTCATCTTGAGAATTTTAAGATAAAATGCCATTTTTCATTTAAATCATTTTGCAGCTCCAAACATATATCTATTGTCCCATTGAATTAATCATCCTGCTAATATCAATAACTATCATCTCATGTTGCTCCCAAATTTAGTGTTCTTTCCATATGTCAATCCACATGGAGAAATAAAATACAATGGAACTGTCAGCTAATTAAGACATTTAATGCACAGAGAATACACACTGGCCAAAAGGATTCAGGATCCAAAAATGCTACAAAATAAAAATAGGCTTTTAAAGAAAACTGAGTATTCATATGGCTATTGATAGCTTGGATTTTTTCCCTTGAAAATTATCTCTTCATATCTTTTGACCATTTGTCAACTAGAGAATGGCTCCTATTCTTATCACTTTGAATGAGTTCCTAATATATGTTGGAAGTGAAATGTTTATCAGAGAAACTTGTTGCAAATATTTTCTCAGTAACTATTTCCTTTTCAGATAAGCTAGTTATGATTGTACAAAACCTTTTAAATTTTATGTCCTCAAAATCATGTATTTTTCTCTTTTGTGATCTTCTCTATCTTTTGTTTAGAAACAGATTCTTCTCCTATCCATAGATCTGAAAGGTAATTTCTTCTTTGCTCTTTTCATTTGTTTATGATGTGACCTCTTATATGTAGGTTATGGATTTATTTGGAGTTAATCTTCATGAATAGTATGAGGTTCAAGTCTAAACCTCATTTCTGTCAGATTGCTTCCCAGTAGCCTTTGACAAATAAGTAGTGAATTATGATCTCAGAATCTAGAGAAAAGTAGACTATTAAGTTCATTTACTTCTGTATGTTGGTTATCTAACTTCTTTACTTTTTAGCTAGTACCAAATCATTTTGATGAGTACTATTTTGTAGTACAGTTTGTGATCTGGTACTCCTAAACCTCTCTCCTTCCACTGATTTTACATCATTTTCCTTGAGATTCTTGAGCTTTTGTTTCTCCAGATGAATTTTATTATTAGTAGTATTTTTTTGTGCTGCAAAATATTTTTTGGTAGCTTGATTGGTATGGCACTGGATAAATTAATTTCAGATAGTATTGTAATATTTATTATATTGGCTGAGCCAACCTAAGAACAATGAATATCTCTACAATTATTTAGGTCTATATTTCTATAAGTACTGTTTTGTAGTTCTATTCATATAAGTCTTGAGTGTGTCTTGGCAGCTAGTCTCTGAAATATTTTATACATTCTGTAGTTATTTTAAATGGAATTTCTCTATCTCTTCCCACTGGGTTTTGTTGGTAAGATACAGAAATGTTGATGATTTATGTGGATTTATTTTATATCCTGAAACTTTCCTGAAGTTATTGTTTCAATTAATTTTTTTTTGTTCATCCTCTAGGGCTCTTGAAGTAAGCCATTATATAATCCACCAGAAGTAATAATTTTTGTACAAGCTTTTGAACTCTCAATTCTGTTGCTCTCCTGGCCATGCTACATTGGCTGCTCTTAAAGTTTTAAGGAGCCCCTTGTAACCCTAAGAGTGCATGCTGGCTACTTCTGGCTTAAGACATTTAATTGCCTAAAGGCAGAGGACTGGACTTTGTGATCGGTCTTTGTGATCACTCAAATTTCCTTTTCAGCTTCAGGATTCTGGAGTTCAGTCAATCAACCAGCAGCCAATTATTAAGCATCTACTATGTGCCAGAGACTATGATAGGCACTATAAATACAGGGCAAGAAAGAATGAACAAGTAAAGCCCTTATTAAGTTTGTTTTATTTATAAAGCTCTAGGGATACAAATACAAAAGGAAGGCCATATCTGTTCTTGATGGACTCGTTCTAATGGGGGAGACAACACATATGACAGATTTTACCTGCAAGTCAGGAGAGGTCCCATGTTCATGCCTCTTTAATGTCATTTCCACCGATAAAATCCTGTCAGTTTCTGATATAGAAACATTTGACAGGGCTAAGCAAGAATTTTGGTGACAAGAACTTTCTTTTGTGGTCTTCAATAGATGTGGCTGCAGCACCTACCTGTAGGAGAGTTGCTAGTACCTGCTGTACCTCCATAGGTTTTGCTTCCCAAGATGATGGTTAAAGGTATTTCATTTCCAAGGCTCATGGTTTCATGGTCCTAGGCCATCTCCATTTGGGTCTGAGGGGAGATAGGTGGTAGTTGAGGTGACCTGACCCACCTGGCAGATGCTGCTTCCAGTCACTTCCTCAGGGTACCTTGCTGTTTTATCTAGGCTGTTTTGTCCATGGTGTGAGTGGCAATTGGTTGGGAGTTTTAGGTAGGTGGCTAGTTTGTAGGAAACTGTTTCCCAAAATGATAGTTGTGAGGGATGGGCAGGAAGCAGAATCTGTGGCCTAGGGGTTGCTGCAACAACCAACCTACTGTTGGTGACAGGTGGTCAGCAGTTGCTACTGGTGGTGGTGAGGAAGGTGGGCTTTATCTCCACAATGATTTCTCCCCTCAACAATGGCTACAGGGACTTGACTGGCTGGTGGTTTGAGGGATATTTCTATTCCTAAGGCTCTTGGGCTCAGGGTCCTCACCCATCTACTCCATGAAAGTCTAAAAGAAGATGGTGGTCAAGGTGGTGATGGTGGTGTGACTTGCCTGGCACATGCTGCCTCCTATCTCTCACAAGAGTGAAAGTATCTGCTTTCAAAGAGCTTATAATACAGCAGGAAGAGACAATAGCTATATAGACGTATCCAAAATATTTGCAAAATATATACAAGGGAGGTGGAGAGAGGGGAAGACTTAGTAGCTGAGGAGAATAGGAAAGTCTTCATATAGAAGGTGTTCTAGAGCTGAGCCTTGAAGCAAACTGAAGATTCTGGGGGATGCAGGTGAGAAGAGAGTATGTTTATATTCCAAGCAAGGCAAAGAAGCATTGAAAAGACATGGGGATAAGAAATGGATCATTACCTGTAACAAGCAGGAAGAAGAACACTGTTGCTGTATTGAAGTGTTTGTGGATGGAAGTAATCTGTGAGAAGTCAACTTAATTCTTAACATAGTGCCTGACAGAGTAGGTGCTTGAAAAATGCTTGTTTATTTGTTAATAAGGTTGGAAGTATAGGTTGGAATCAGGTGGTGATTAAATCAATGCCCAGCAGGGGAGTTTGTTGTTGATCCTAGAGAAAACTGGGAGCCACTGGAGTTTATAGAGCAGGAGAGTGACATGATCAGACTTGTAGTTTTGATAAGTTACTTTAGAATTACCAAAGAACACAAGTGATAGAGACTGGGGTTAGAAGAGAGCATTAGAATTTGAGAGCTTGTATCACATACTTGTCCCAGCATATTGTATATAAAATAAAAAAGGCACTCATGCAGTGTTCAGGGTCAAAACTGGCCTACTAAAAGTAGTATTGAATCCTTTCCCACTCTAAAAAGGGAAAAGGAGGCATTTCATGAGCTACTATCATTCTGACTGGTTTTTAATAAAACCTGTTAAAACAAATCTCTCCTTATTTGTGTTTTTATTTTTCCCCTTTTCCATGTAAAACATGCTTATGAAACAAATCCAAACATTAATGGCTTGACCCAGTATTGAAAATAGAGAGATTAAGTATTTTTATATTCTCTCTATGGCATGAGCTACATTGCCACTGAGAGAATTTTACAAGTTTCTATGAAGGGGCTGGGGAATATTTTCAGAACACGCTGTACATAATATGAGTATGTTCCGTCAACAGTGTTAGTATCTTTCATTTCTATTTGTTATTCCCTTTCCCCTTGTGCTTTTCAATTTGCTCATAAATAATCAAAATCTGAGAGCAAATGTAAGAATTTTATCTTGTTCCATCAAAAGAAGCTTCAGTCAGAGAGGGAGTCTTACTTTGCTAATGGTCTTTAAATATCCTGAAAGTTTAGTTGTGTCGAGCCACAAATGCTTAATGGTTTAAAAAAAACCCAAGAATGTTCCTAATAGAGTGTGGGTCTTGGAGGTGTGGTAGGGAAGGGCACTTAGAACAGATAGTATATTTCAATTGCATTATTACCAATCTGGAGAACATCAATCTTTGGAAATAAACCTTTAGGGAACCCACAGTGTTTATCTTGGTTAGGTAGTAATTGAAAATACTTAGTATGTATAACATGTCTTTCCTTTGAGGAAAGCCAAAGCACTATTCCAATATAAATTGAATAGAAGGCAACCTAGAATTCTGAGACAAAGGATACTAAAGTGATTCAGCACCCATTTCAATTTAACAAATCTTTATGAAGCACCTACTATGTATGAGACACTGTGTTAGATATAGGGGATGAAAAATAATGTATATTCAAAATATGACCTGAGTTCAAATTCCATTTTAGATACTATTTGTATAACTGTAGACGTAACCATTCTGAGTCTCAGAAAGTTTGAGGATTAGACTCAGTGAGTTCTAGATAAAAATCTATAATCCTATGACATTCCCTACTTACTGGTATTTATAATCTAGTAAGAGGAATTACATGTCCTAGTATGAAGAAAGTTGGAATGTGACTAGGGGAAATGATATGAGATATCTTCTATTGCCTGATGTTTTTTCAGTCTTTTGATGTTCTCTCATTGATTTCTATGTGATGTGATCTGATTTTCAAGGTGGCTGTTACTTGAATAAAGTTTTGAACCTTCTGTACTAAACTGTCTTCTTTCAAATTCTTTCTTCTAGAACTCTCATTTTATCTATATGATTACTTTAAAATTTTTTCCTCATTTATTTGAGGAATTTCAATAGAACTTATTGCAAATGTGCGATTTTCTTTGAGGCTTTGGAATATGGAATTACTTTCTGGATTTGTGTCTTCAGTATCCCTAGCTATGTAAGATTTCTTTATTGTTGGTATTTTCTTGTGTTTCCTTATTTTTCCAGTCTTATTTCCTGAAGTGAGATATAGTATGAAGGCCAGTCCTTATTCTCTTACACACTCTTGGATGAAAAGATCAATCTCTTTTTGGTCTGTATCTTGCTATACTGGGTTCCTTCTGATGCCTTCCACTTTTTGGATGGGTGCTCAGAATATGAGTCCCTATTCATAGCCCGGTAGTTAATTGGCTCTGTTCAGGGCAGTGGGTGGTCTTATGTCTTCTTTGAGGTTTCTTTTATCAGTGCACTGGATGACCCTATGTCACCTGAAAGGTCTCTTGATTAGGTAATTGCATGACATCAAGCCTGAATATGTCTCTTTGCAGCTACTATTCCCTGCCAAACTGTCCAAAGAGGGCAAGTTTTAATGCCTTTCCCATATGACAACCCTTCAGGTAATTAAAGTTACCTGTGCCTGACCTAGTCTGTGCTTATTAAATGTTTGTTGATTCCTTGATCATGTTCCCATAAGATTTTTCTTCTCCAAGCTAAATGTCCCTAGTTACTTACACTAATCCTCATATTATATGGACTCAAGGTCCTTCACTATTCTGGTTGCCCTACTTCACTATTCCGGTACCCTCTAGAGCTTATCAAGGTTTCTTTCCAAGTTGCTGCAACTTTTGTCTTTCTTTGAGGATTCAGAAGCACTTCAGGATCTCAGGACACTATCAAGTTTAAAGTACCATATAACTTACCGTATAATATACCATAGATGGTATATCCCATACCATGGATGTATAGGAGGATTGCTTCTACCTCTCCTCTGTCCCTTGGAATCTAAAGCTCACTTTAAGGCTCTGCCACAGTGTCATCTTCCACCAGGGATATATTAGTAAATGTTTAATAACCAGCTCTCTGAAAATGCAAGTCATTCCTTTATGTTTAATCCTCTTTGTTAACATTTTCTTCATCACTTTCTTAAATCTAGACAATCAACAAAACAATAAATCAAACTCTGATTTATGACAATTTCTAATGTCTCAATGCCGACATTGAAAATTTAACAATAGGGGAGCCAGTATGAGTTGCCTCTTGCTTCCTACACAAGACCTTTCCAGATTTCCAAATATATATCTATATTGGAGGCTATATATATATACATATATATTTAAATATATTTATTTATATATTAAATATATTTAAATATGTGTATGACCTTCAATATAGACATATCGATATATTTATTAGTCTCCTATCAATCTTTTGTATAGAAAGATCTTTATCTCTATAGCCATATAGCCTCCTACATGTATCTACAGACATATAGAGATCAACAAATCTGTATAGATATATTTTCCTATATGTAAAGAGATCTATTTATTTATATAGATATATAGTTTCCTTCTTCTCCTCAAATCCTTCTCCTACTTCTCTCTTTGTCTCTATCTCTGTCTTTCCAGGTAAATAAATACAAAATACATATACAGAAAGTAATTTTTGCAGGTTAGGATTAGGAATCATTGCCTAATTACTTAAGATATCTTTATTTATTTATTTTTAAATGTTCTACAATCAATTCCTTAAAATTAAGATTTTATCCCCCCCACACCTTCCCCCTGCTACTCCCCTCCCTCCCCATGACAGCATACAATTCTGTATAGGTTCTACATATACTTTCCTATTGAGCACATTTTCACTATAGTCATGCTATGTAGTCGCACTAAAATAAATGGAAGAAATCATATAACAAATCAAAACATAACACACTACCCCCCCCCACAGACACACACAAACATGATCTGCTACATTCTGCGAATGACTTCCATATTTCTTTCTCTGAGTGTGGAAGGCATTTTGCCTTAGAAAATCGTCATTGGGATTTTTTTTTCAGTAAGTTCTTGTGTTATTACAAAGTTCC
>JAQQSK010011140.1:0-12392 GCA_028658325.1 Potorous gilbertii | reverse complement strand
GTTATCTGGCCCTACAGGACAAAAGAGAAGATGGGGTAAGGGAAGGGAGGGATGAAAGAAGAGAGGGCAGATTGGTGATATGGGTAATTAGAATGTCCAGTGTATTGGGGAGGGGGGAGGGGACAAATGGGGAGAAAATTTTGGAACCCAAAATCTTGTGAAAATGAATGTAAAAAGTTAAATAAATTTATTTAAAAAATAAAAAAAATTAAAAAAAGAAAGAAACATCAAAATCAACTATTAATACTGTACTTTTCTAAGCCTATATAATCTCCTAATTTTCTTTTTTATTTTCCCTCACTTAAAATCAGTCCTCATCTTGCTAATTCAAGATAACTGTGCAATATCTAACTAAAACAATATCATAATCTCTCTTTTAAGCCAAGAGAATCAATATTACTTTACTGTTTTTGCTACTGTACTTACCTTCCTGATCGAGAAAAAAGTTCAAGACAAATCTGCTAGATTATACAAAAGAAGAAGCTTCGTGGATTCTTATACTTATTCTGAAAAAAAAAATCACTTCAGATTTTGGCCCCACTGCAGCCAAGCATGAAAAGAAAATATTAGTTCAATACTAGAAGTCTAATGCCATAATTATAACATGTCTCTGACTACCTCCTGGTCTAACTCTCCTTCTTTCTCTAACCAGTCTCTCTTTCATCCCTCCTCCCTACTCCCTTGGCAGGCACAATATTTATGCCCCCTAGGGTCTTATTAAAAGAGCCAGACTGGGCTTCCAAGCAAAAGAACAGGGTTCAGTTAGGGAGAGGAAAGAAGCAAAGGGTTGTTCTACTGGCCTCCACTGCACCAATCCCAGCACTGGAACCCACTGAGACAATAAATAGCCCAGATACTAAAAAGCAGAGGCATGCTTGAGGGCCAATCCAAACTCTCCACCTTCAGAACTGAGTGTCTTTTCCGTGGAAATTTTATCTGGCAGCTTCCTTTTGTCGAGGGGTGCACATGATCATAAGGAAACAAATTCACTTCTTCGAAACAAGTTCTTGGATTTCCCTTACTGCAGCGAAGCAGTCCCTTTCCCACTAATTTCAGATCACCCCTCGCCATTCCTCCAGGCAATCATGTCCTTGCCTCTGGAAGATGGGAAGATAACAAATACAATTTGGGATGAGGAAAAGAATGAAAAAGGAAAGGAGAATTTTTCTGGCCTCTCTAAACACAATCATGAGAAAGGAAAAAACTGATGCCAACCTTTAGTTGCAAAATAATCATTGCACATCTTGCTGATATCTAGTCACTCAATGCTGTTTTTCCTGAAACTGTTCTACACTTTATTTGCTAGAAGGCACCAGACTATGATTAAAGTCTGAGAGAGGTCAAGTGGACTTTAACAAGACTTAAAAAGCACAAAACTCTTAAAATAAATCTACCTTTCTTCTTAAAAAAAAAAAAAACAACTCAAGAAGCGTAATTTAACTGCCCCAATTATATGCTCCCAGAGACATAATTTTTGCAACTTATATTATTTCTATCCTTGTAACAAAGTTAAATCAAAAGCCATTAAAATTATATTCAATCAGCTCATGATGTCAACATGCTGGGCTATGGGAAGGCCCAAGCCATGGTTATAAACGATCACATGTTTTTCCTCTAAACTTTAGTTCAATATTAAAGCATCTGTATCTACTTGAAACTGTCTGGGAATAATGGCTCTGTAAGGGCTTTTCAGTATGAAGTAAACTGTATTTACTTGACTAACAATCCAAGAGGGAAATACTTGAATGAAATGAGCTTCAATTTAATATTTCACTGTGAAATAGAATTGTTTGGTCTTATATTGTGCTAACATTTTGTTAACAGTAGCTCTTTCAACATTTTTCCACAGGGGAGAAACACTGAAAAAAATGTTGTAAGTACTTAGTACTATAACATTTTAATATTTATTGGCTTGTATAATATAGTCCCTTGAGTTCCAGTAACCTTTACAAAGTATCTTAAAAGAAATACAAGAGAATTTAAAATATCCTCCCTCCTCCCCCCAATTATCTTTATGTTGTTTAATCCAGATGTGAGAGAGTTTCTGACATTTTCTAATTCGAACAGTCACATATATCCATCACTAAAAACAGGAACAGAACCCAACAGAGTAGGAAGAGAATCTGGATCATGTTTAATAACTTAGAATCTATTTTCCTTTTTCATTGGCCAACTCAGGATCAATTAAAATCATTTTATTCTGTACATGTTTTCTCAAACTATTCTGAAATTCTGAGGCATACACATTCCATCTGATACCAACTAGAAATCAGAAATACTCATATTCCATCTGACACCAACCAGAAATTAGAAATACTCATATTTTACTGTTTATCCTCATTCTCAAAAAAAATTATGGGAAACACAGCAGAATCTATCTTATTCCCTTTTTTCTACAAAGCAAGCGATCCCAGGATACAACTTAAACAACTAATGCTGTTTTAAACTATGCCACTGTCTACATCTTAAATGCTAATTTCTATATTCTTTTTACCTGGAAATAGTTTTAGTTCTTAGTCTTGAGTGAAATGACTGCCAGAAATAAATCCTCAGTACACTATGCAACCAAAGTCAAAACTAACCATATTCTCATCACACATTTTTAAGCCGAATAAGAAAGAAAAGTGTATGTGGGAGGTGGGGCGGGGGGGCTACACGGAGTCAAGATGGCAGAGTAATACCACACACTTTCTAGAGCATTACCACCAAGCTCAGTCAAATACCTATAAAAACAAAATGACTCTAAACAAATTCTGGAACTGCAGAACCCACAGAATGATGGAGTGAAGCAAATCTTCAGTCCAAGAAAGCCTGGAAGGTTGTGGGAAAGTGTCCATAATGCAGGGGCCAGGGGGCAGGGTCTGGTCCAGCATAGGCCACTCTGACACACACAGGACCTGAGCAGGCCTTGGGGAGACTGAATCTTTCACACCTCAGGCAGTTTCCAGACTTCAGGATCCCAAAATGCCAAGGATAAACTGGAAGGTCAGTGGAAAAAACCTGTGGGACCAATGTGGGAGAGTGGAATGGTCTGGTCTCAGGCCTGGGGCAGCAGAGAGGGAATCAGACAGATGAACCTGCAGCAGCACAGGCAGACAGTTATTGTTTCCAAAGCTGTAGGCCCATAGATTGTAGGGGAATGAAGAGGCTGACAGTACATCTTCACCTCCACTGGAGGCAGAGATCTACCTTGACAAAGAGCTCAAAAGTCAAGTAAATGGCTAGGGAAATAAGCAAAAACCAAAAAAAGAATCAGACTACAGAATCTTACATTGGTGACAAGGAAGACCAAAACATGCAAACAGGAGACAATAAAGTCAAAACTCCTCCATCCAAAGCCTCCAAGAAAAATATGAATTGCTTTCACATCATGGAAGAGCTTAAAACAGATTTTGAAAATCAAGTAAGAGAAAAAGAGGAAAAATTGGGGAAAAAAATGAGTGATTCAAGAAAATCATGAAAAATGAGTCAACAGCTTGCTAAAGGAGACCCAAAAGAAGGTGAAGAAAATAGACTAACCCAAATGGCAAAAAAAATCCAAAAAACCAATGATAAGCAGAATGTCCTAAAAAGGAAAATTGGCCAGATGGAAAAGGAGATCAAAAAGTTCAATGAAGAAAATAATTCCTTAAAGATTAGAATGGAAAAGATGGAAGCTAACGACTTTATGAAAAATCAAGAAATTGTAAAACAAAACCAAAGAAATGAAAAAATCGCAGACAATGTGAAATATCTCATGGGAAAAACAACTGACCTGGAAAACAGCTCCAAGAGAGACAATTTAAAAATTGTGGGACTACCTGAAAGCCATGATCAAAAAAGATTCTAGACATCATCTTTCATGAAATTATCAAGGAAAACTGCCTTAATATTCTAGAATCAGAGGGTAAAACAAATATTTAAAGAAACTACTGATCACCTCCTGAAAGAGATACAAAAAGAAAAGCTCCTAGGAATATTGCAGTCAAATTCCAGAGTTCCGAGGTCAGGGAGAAAATACTGCAAGCAGTCAGAAAGAAGCAATTTGAAGTATTATGGAAATGCAATCAGGATAATACAAGATCTAGCAACTTCTACATTGAGGGACTGAAGGGCTTGGAATATGATATTTCAGAATCAAAGGAACTAGGATTAAAACCAAGAATCATCTACCCAGGAAAACTGAGTATAATACTTCAGGGGAAAAAAATGGAATTTCAATGAAATAGAGGAATTTTCAAGCATTCTTGATGAAAAGACCTGAGTTGAATAGAAAATATGACTTTCAAACACAAGAATCAAGAGAAGTATGAAAAGGTAAACAGGAAAGAGAAATCAAAAGGGGCTTACTAAAATTGAACTGCTTACATTCCTACATGAAAAGATAATATTTGTAACTCTTGAGATTCTTCTCAGTATTTGGGGATTATATACATATAGACAGAGGGCACAAGGTGAGTTGGATAGGAAGGGATGACATCTAAAAAACAAAATTAAGGGGTGAGAGAGGAATATATTGGGAGGAGAAAGGGAGAAATAGAATGGGGAAAATTATCTCTCACATAAAAGAGGCAAGAAAAAGCTTTTTCAATGAAGGAGGAAATGAGGGGGGGAAAGTGAAGCTTACTCTCATCACATTTGGCTTAAGGAGGGAATAATATGCACACTCAATTTGGTATGAAAATCTATCTTACACTACAGGAAAGTAGGGGAGAAAGGGATAAGAGGGGTGTGGGGGGATAATAGAAGGGAGGGCAAATGGGAGAAGAAGGTAATTAGAAGTAAACACTTTTGTGGAGGAACAAGGTCAAATGAGAGAATAGAATAAATAGAGGGCAGGATAGAATGGAGGGAAATATAGCTAGTCTTTCACAACATGACTTTTATGGAAGTCTTTTGCATAACTACACATGTATAACATATATTGAATTGCTTGCCTTCTCAGCAAGGATGGGTGGGGAAGGAGGAAGGGAGATGAGTTGCAAGTCAAAGTTTTAAAAATGAATGTTAAAAACTGTTTTTACATGAAACTGGGAAATAAGATATACAGGTAATGGGCTATAGAAATCTATCTTGCCCTACAAGAAAACAGAAGAGATGGGGACAAGGGAGGGGAGGGATGTGACAGAAGGGAGGGCAGATTGGGGAAAGGGGTAATCAGAATGCATGGTATCTTGGGGTGGGGTAGGGAAGAAATGGAGAGAAAATTTGGAACTCAAAATCTTGTGGAAAAGAATTTTGAAAACAAAAAATAAATACATAAATTTTTTTAAAAAGGAAAAGAAAGAAAAGTGGTTTTATACCTAGAAGCATAACTCACTTTTCATCGAAAATTCAGTCATAGAATTTTTTGTTCATCAAAGGAATCAGTTCATCTAAGTTGAAAATACTTTTCAACCTGCAGAAAACCTATAAACCATCTAATTAAACCTTCAAAGAAAGAAACTGGGGCCATACAGTGATTTGGTCAATGTCACACAGTTAGTTCTGGTTTCAGAACTATTTTCACTCCATTCTGGGAGCAGAATTGGGAGTAAAAACTTAGGATCTCCTGATTTTCAACCCATTGTTTTTACTACTACAAATTTTTAATATGTATATTGACTATAAATGATGTTATACATAAAAAGAGAAGTCAGTAGTGAGTCTTTCAATAAAGGCAGTGCTGATCTGAGGGAAATTCAACTTAAAGACCTAAAGACAAAAATTTCTGCTCATATTTATGTACCTTGGAGCATTACTAATTTGGCAAGTTATACTTAGATCAAAGTCATAGGGTCAAAAAAAAAGAAAATCCTTTACTCATGCCTCAATCTCACCTCTGTATAAAATTATTTGGCCTGGTCTAGCTCATAATCTCTATGGCATCACCAGCCACATCAATATAAATAATTTAAAAGACCTATATAAACACCTTTAGGAGCCTTTAAAAGGCTCCAAATTTAATTTCATGTATTCTAAACTTATGCCATTCACTAATAAAGCTTAGTCATAGATGTTTTAAGCCATGACTATCTAAGAAAATCTTTATAACAACATGTCACTTACGATTAAATTCTACTCAACTCAGTAAGCATGCCTACCATTTGCAAAATCTTGTGTGTCATACTTTGGGAGACTAAAAGATAGGAAAAGAATGCCTGTTCTAGTGGAACCTAAAATCTACTATGGAGTGGGAATATGTGTACAAATGAACGTAATATAAAATAAATCATACATACAAGAGAAACAGTAAGAATGATATGAAAAAATCGAAGAGTAAAAGATTATTCAGAATCTGGGAATGGAGGTCAAAGAAGACTTCACTGGAGGAGACAGCACCTGTGGTCAAAATAATCACTTAGGAAGCTTTCATCTGTGTTGACCAGTCATGAGAAATACTCCTGGTAGGGGCTGGGACCAGAGTATACCTAATAAAGAGGAACCTTTGAAAACTCAGGTTGAATGCAATCCCAGAAGCATTTAATAAAACTCAGGATACAATCAAAAGTTAACTTATTAGGCCTACCTCCATCTAATCTTACTAAAAGTTAAAATATAAATAGTATTACTCATCACTGAATACATTGCTTGAATTAAAGTAAAAATAAATTCAAAATAAGAATTCTGCCTTATAAAGATTATTTCTTCTACACAGCTCAAAGTCCCTCACTAATCCTCAATATTCCTTAGAAAACTTAGAGAAAGGCCCCCAACACATTTGGATACCCCAAGGAGAATCTCCTGAAAAACTGAGTCAAGAAGAGACCATAGGATAAGATATAGATAAGTTAAATTTACTTTGCAAGATGGAGCACCCCCACAGATGAGAAAAAGACTCTACAAAAGTAGTCTAGTTAGGGAAAAATTCCAGTGATAGTCATTTAATAGTCCCTTAAGCTATGGTACAGAGTGATACAAGTACTAATTTCAATCATCCAAATCATTTGAAGACCCAAAATTAAAACCTTAATGACCAGAGCCCCATTCTTAAATATTATCAAGTCAAACAGGGGAGAATCTTAATTACCTCTACCATAATGCAAGAGCAGAATCTTGAATAGCTCAGGAAACCCAACCCTATTTCTGAGCTACTGAGATTCAAAGATGTGGAAATCAAATATACCTATTGCCTGCAATAAATACTCTCCTGTCTTTCAAAGGGTAGAGTTATTCCACTGAAGCTTCCTCTTTATACTGAGTTGAAGCCAGCTGGGCAGGAGTTGAAAGAACCATTCAATCAGTGGTGTCTGGTATCTGTATCCTTACGCCCAAAACAAATACATTTCCCCCCTTCAAATTAAAATAATGAGGACATAAAAAGAATAAATTGTGTCTTATTTTCATTATATGGTATCATGGAAAAGAAAAATAAATCTGTTTTCTCCTCAGTCATCACCCCCTGAAAATGTCTTTGCTGTCTTCTCTCCTTCTCTCTGTCTCTGTCCGTCTGTCTGTCTCTCTCTCTCTCTGTCTCTCTCAATCTAATGAAAATATGCATTATACTTTGCCATAAAAATTTATCCAAATCCACAAAAACTATTGCTGTATTATATACATAATGTTATATACTCAAGTATAAAATTAGTTTTCAGACCTTAAAATGCTATTATGATAACTCATTATTTTTAGTTGCCAATGTTTCTTTATTTTTTCATCCAAAACTACCAAAGCATCATTTCTGAGAAAAATGTTAGATTTCTGGAAAGTTTAAGCTAATCTAAGTTGGCTACTTTTTGATATATACAAATGGGAAAGATATATTTTTCCAATGAAAAAATAAATGTAATATGTTTGGCCATGCAAATTTACAAACTGGCTCTTACTATTTTAAACTACACAAGGGGCTAGTCTTATTTTTTTTTCTTTTTTTGATGAGTAGAATCTAGGTGTGATTGGGAAACAGCTTTAAAATAAAAAAAAAAATTTTCAAACAGAGTCCAAAAATTTGCTATTTACATACAATACAATCCTAGAGTTATATTTTATCTCAAAGACTAAATGAGTCCTCTGTGCTTGTGTAGATGGAATATTGATTTCTAAAACCAACAGCTGCAGAAAATACTCCATATTGTCACAAGAAGTTTATTTCTGTTATTTAAATTCTTTTATAGATTAAGAAACAGTAATATCTCAAAGTTCCAGCCAACAAGCACCCTTACCCAACTACTCTGACACATAGAAAACTATGTTCAGGAGCCTTGTTTACTTCAATATAGTTAATGGCAGTCCTAATGAAACTTAGAAGGAACACTGACTGCCCTGATGAAAATGAGCAGATTCTAGTCACCTGAAGATAAGTTCCTTTCAGTCACACTTAGATATCAAAACATTTATTAAGGTTAAATGGGTACAAAAAGATCATGGTTCTCTGTACTACTTCAGCAGTCTTTTCACAAGGGTCATTTAAATATAAGAGAACTGATTAAAAAAGAAACTTTATTATAAAGACAAAACTGCTATTCAACATCTGTTATTTACATCATTATACAGCACCTCCCCCACCCCCCTCAATTTTTTTTTTTACTAGGCAACAGTCATTTTTCTATACAACTCAATGTTACTAGCTCATGCACAATAATAGTGTTTTTGACCAACCAGTGACCCATTGCAGAGTATTTAATGAAAAATGCATCCATGGTTGAATGAACTGTTGCAATGGGTCATTCTGACTCACACTCACACACTTGCACACACAGAATATGAACCTAATTTCCTGTTTAATATGTCATGTAAAACTAAACCAAAATGAGATGAATTTAGATGAACATAACATCTTTTTGTCTGACTGAATTGCTACAAAATTATTTTCCATACATCATGATGTTAATTTCTTTATATACACTGTAAAACACAAGATACACTCACAAGGATATGGTAGGATTTTAAGGTACCAAAATGGTTTTCTTCTCATCTCTTCATCTCTCGACATTTTTCATAGTCACAGTATCTTGGAATTTTAGAACTCACAGGACCACAGATACAGGGCCAGAAGACATCTCAGCAATAATCGATCCAGGCCGACCCTCTCATTTTATGGATGACAAGACTGAGGCTCAGAAAACTAAAGTTACTTGCCCAGGATCACACAGAACATAAGCAGTCGCAGTCAAACCTAAGTCCTAGGAATGAAGCACTCTTTCTACTGCATCATGGAGACAACGACCTCATTTTACGGTGTCCCAGAAAGGAAGAAAAGATTAGCCCTTATTCACTTTTAGCGGCAAAGCCAGAACCAGAACACAAATACCCTGATCATTCTCAGTCCAATTGCCTTTGTTCCACAAGACTATATGTATATTGTCTCTAGTCTGATTCTACAAAAGTAGTAACTGGTGTCACAAGAGAAAGGAGTAAAAGGCTTATTACGTTCATATTATATGCAGCATTTCCTTACATGAATGTTATTTTCTGTTAATCTGGGGCCTCAAATGGAGGTACAACTGAATATGGTGGCTGCTTGACTTTCATATTTATGTCCCACTAGGTGGCACACAGCAGGCACTTATTGAGTGTTAATTGAATAAATGAACATGGGTCATGTAGTAGTAGGTACAACACAAAAAGTGAAAAACAGAAATGGGGGGAGGGGTGATAGCAGCTAGGTGGCCCCATAGTGCAAAGTGTTGGGCCTGGAGTAATGACTTCCAGTCCAACCTCAGACACTTACTAGCTGTATGACCCTGGGCAGGTCGTTTGCCTAGGTTTGTCTCAGTTCCTCATCTATAAAATGAGCTGGAGAAAAAAATGGCAAATTATTCCAATATCTTTGCCAAGAAAATCCCAAATAGGGTCCTGAAGACTTAGACATGACTGAAAACGACTAAACAATAACAAAAAGGAAAAAAATGAAACTACTCATTTTTCCAATATAAAAACAGGTTGAAACCATTAGACAATTATTTGTGGAGAGGAAGTTTACAGTATTACAAAAGTTTTATTAAAATAAAAAATGAAAGTAAAACAAGAGACTCTTAAATGAACTATCCCAAAGATAGCTATAAAACTTTAGAGTAGTATTTCCTAATATGACAGCTGTTACAACACTGGCCACCTGATGCCTCAGTTTAATGAGGGACGGACTACTTTTTCTCCCTCTCTCTCCAACTTTTTGCCACTCCTGAAAGTTTCCCAGTTGCAATTCATGTAGTTTCTCGGCAAGAAAAAGATATCTCTAGAGTGCTACAAACTTTTGCTGCCATATCCCTTCCACAAAATTAGAGCAACCCCTTCCCCCAAATCATGAGACAGGACCCAAGGCTGACAATCAGGGGACCAGATTTTAGTCTCAGTTCTACCACTATTTAGCTGTGTGACCCCTGGCCAGTCACCTAACTTCTCTGTGCCTTAGTTTTCACTTCTGTAAACTGAAAGCACTGGACTTAATAATCTCATAGATTTCTTTGAGATCTAATAATCTATAAAATTAAGCTATTTTTGGAAGTTCACCCAAATGTGACACTCAGATTAAGACCAAAGCTGTTCTTCTGGTCAGCTTCCTAAAACTTTATTTTTCTTACAAACTGAAATCCCTTCAATGATTTTCTTTTCTTAAGCATTTCTCTCTAACTTCCTCCCCATTCACTGAAATCCTCTAGTTTCTACTTTCTTGTTTTCTTGACCAAATTATTTCTACTTCTAATCATCTCTCTCTCACACGTCTGCCACAACTACACTCATATATCCTATAATTATTCTATCTCCTCCCTGTCACATGGAGGAAAATCACTTATGCAGCGGGGAGGAGCCAAGATGGCGGAGTAGAAAGATTCACATATGCTAGATCCAAACCTACAGCCCATGAATTTCCTGTAAAAAGAACTCCGAACAAATTCTGGAGCAGTGGAGGCCACGCAGCAACGGAGTGAAGGAGATTTCCATTCCAGAGAGCCCTGAAAAACCAACCCCAAAGGACCATCGTGCACTTGATAGGAGCAGAGCCTATCCCTTCCCTGGGTGCGGCCTGAGAGAAGCAGATCAGAGCAGGCTTCAGGGACGGAATCTCCAGCAGCCGTGAAGGTCCCTCCACCCACAGGCGAACAGGGCAGTGAGAGAGACTTCTGGGTTGGCTGAGAGGGGAGCGAGGTGTTTCCATAAGTCAGGCTCCCTCGGGAGGCAGCGGCAGAGGCAGCAGCTCGCGGAGCAGGCACGACCTCAGATCCATTCTTGAAGGTCTCCACATAAACCCCCAGAAGGAACTGAGCCTGGGAGGTGGCCCTGCCACCACCTGAGCACCAGAACTTAAGCTCACATTGAATACCAGCCAGGCCCACTGCTGAAAGCCCCGAGACTGGGAAGCAGCATTTGAATCTCAGAACCCAAGCACTAGCTGAGCAGATCTGGAGGTGAGGTGGGTGTAGAAAGGAATCTCAGAAGTCAAGTAACTGGCTGGGAAAATGCCCAGAAAAGGGAAAAAAATAAGACCATGGAAGTTTACTTTCTTGGGGAACTAATGATTCCGCCATTCCTCTCTGACAAAGAAGACCAATGCTTACCATCAGGTAAAGACATAGGAGTCAAGGCCTCTGTATCCCAAATATCTGAAATCAATACCCCATGGGCTCAGGCCATGGAAGAGCTCAAAAAGGATTTTGAAAATCAAGTTAGACAGGTGGAAAAACTGGAAAAAGAAATGAGAGAGATGCAAGAAAAGCATGAAAAATGTGTCAATACCTTTATAAAGGAGACCCAAAAAAATGCTGAAGAAAATAACACCTTGAAAAATAGGCTAACTCAATTGGAAAAAGTGGTTCAAAAAGCCAGTGAAGAGAAGAATGCTTTCAAAAGCTGAATTAGCCAAATGGAAAAAGAGTTTCAAAAGCTCACTAAAGAAAATAGTTCTCTCAAAATTAGAATGGAACAGATGGAGGCCAATGACTTTCTGAGAAACCAAGAAACCACAAAACAAAACCAAAAGAATGAAAAAATGGAAGATAATGTGAAATATGTCATTGGAAAAACAACTCACCTGGAAAATAGATCCAGGAGAGACAATTTAAAAATTATGGGACTCCTTGAAAGCCATGATCAAAAATAGAGCCTAGACATCATCCTTCATGAAATTATCAGGGAAAACTGCCCCGATATTCTAGAACCAGAGGGCAAAATTAGTATTCAAGGAATCCACCAATCACCGCCTGAAAGAGATCGAAAAAGAGAAACTCTTAGGAACATTGTGGCCAAATTCCAGAGTTTCCAGGTCAAGGAGAAGATATTGCAAGCAGCTAGAAAGAAACAATTCGGGTGTTGTGGAAATACAATCAGGATAACACAAGATCTAGCAGCTTCTACATTAAGGGATCGAAGGGCATGGAATAGGATATTCCAGAAGTCAAAGGAACTAGGTCTAAAACCAAGAATAATCCACCCAGCAAAACTGAGTATAATACTTCAGGGGAAAATATGGTCTTTCAATGAAATTGAGGACTTTTAAG
>JAQQSK010011139.1:0-12392 GCA_028658325.1 Potorous gilbertii | reverse complement strand
AGCATTGGATTAATAGAGAGTTAAAAGTATAGGCATACTTCAACCTCACTTCTGTTCACATACACCAACACTAGGGTAGGACTGTCAATATTGGGGATCATTTTTACTTGAATTCCAATAGATTGCAATCAATCTTGTAGTACACATAGGGATAATATTCCTGTTGACTGAGATTTAAGCCTGGAATATCCATGGGAGCATCAATTATAGCTGCTGCACTACTGTCCAGGTGTTTGTATAAATCATACAAAACTTCTCTCAGTTTCTTCATGGTTTTCTTATTAGGCTGAAGTAGCATTGCCTGGAAGTTCACTGGCAATCCATATCTTAAAACAGACTCAACAAAAACTCTTAATGCTTTCACGTGAATCCATGCTATGAAAGCTTCACTGAAATTCACCTTCAGCCACCGAACTAGTGGTCCAAACTGCTTTTTCTTGTCAGTGCAGAGCCTGGTCATCTCCTCTTTGTCTGCCTTCATTTCCTCTTCATTATATTGAAAATCACGGACAATGAACTTGTTTTCTCTGGCTTTGTGTCCGAAGTCGTCCACTGCCTTTCTAAACAAGGTAACATTGCACAGGTAACTATCTTGGTTCTCTGAAAGAACTTTGCTAGACCTTGGGACTACCATCTCAGCCAATGTTTCGTATTGTTTTACCCAGTCATTGTGGTTTAATTTTGGAACTACCACCAATAATGTGATGAGATACCCTGAATCAAGGACAAAGTCATCTTTCTTTACGATTTCCGCTAGGCTTCTAGTTAATAAACTTCCCGCATTCTTTCTTTCCAAATTCTGAAGACTGCCTTTCAGATTATTATATGCAGATGCTCGTGCTTTCAAGTCATTGTCAATTTGATTTACTCCCTTGGCAATTATTTCAGAAATGTTTTTCAGGGACTGCTTAATGGGATACTTGGCCATATCCCACTGGAACCTTGTTATATATGTAACCAAGTCAACTCCATTGGCCAACAGGTTTTCTTGAACTTTATCTCTACTCTCTTCAAGTACATCAGACATATATTGGGCCACTTTCTTAACAACTCCCTCCACAAATGAATCCAGTTTGGCCAATTCATCTGATAATCCAACTAAAACATCCAGTGTGCCAACCTTTAAGTCAGGAATGTTGAACTTTGAATTAATAGAAAGATTATCACTTTTGGTTGTTGCTGTGTGTAATTTCTCCCATGTTTGCTGGCATGTTTTCTCCCCAGGAGCTGATATAAGCCAGAACTCACTCATGCTTATCAAGGAATTTTTTCCAAAAATAAGATTAATACTTTGGGAGTGTCCCACCACCACTTCATCAGAATTCAAGGGCTGCTTGAATGGTAGCAGAGGCGCTGGCAAGAAAAAAAGGAGAAGACGGAGGAGGGAGACCCGGAAGGACTTAGCAGCTCAGCTCTCCATCTCCCCGCTCTCGGGCTCCCTCCCCATAATCCTTTGAGGTAGGTAGAACAAGTTCTGTTATTCCCTATCTGAGGATGAGAAAAGTAAAATTCAGAAATCTTAAGTAATTTGGACAAAATCACAGACAGTAAATGGCCAAACTAGGACTCAAAGCCAGACCTTCTGAAATCAAAGTCTTCTAGGCCACACTCATTTTCCAACCAATCTATTAATGTCAGCCGAACAACATGGATGTGTTGAAGGACTATCTTGAGACATGAAAATTTTATCAGATAGCATAGCAACAATTTAGGGACATGGAACTGTATTTTGTATGACTGCAAATGTATGATCTATAGCAAATTGCTTACTTTCTCAAGGTGGGGATAGGAGGAGGGAAGGGAAGGAGAGAGAATTTAGAATTCACTATTTTAAAAAAGAATGTAAAAAATTGGTTTTTTACATGTAATTGAGAAAATTTTAAAAAAGGTGGAAAAAGCAATTTAGGGAGAGAAACCTATTGTCCTGGAGGTCAGACTGCCGCTGAGGAAAGTTCCAAGAGCCAAGGACCCTCTTGACTGACTTCTCCTCCATATTTTCACAAGGCACATAGCAACTCAAATGACATGGGTCTAACCTCCAACAAGGTCCCTTCCACCTCCCTTTCAGAATGTAGTTCAAGCATTGCTTGCCCTGCCCCCTAGCCTTCCCTGATCAAACTAGGGCATCTATTGAGTTCTAGTCAGCCTCCAGCTTCCTGGACCCAGAATATTTCCTGACTGGAGTTTACGACTGTTCTGGCATACCCTCCATCCCACCTTGGCCTGGAGGTATTGAAAGGATATTTCCATATCAGTATTGAGCACTCATCTGTCTTGAGGCCAAGATCCTTACCTTATTTGCCTACATTTTGACTACCATTAGGCCCAACGCAGCTATCCCAGTGTCCTTGCTGTTTCCCACATAAGATGTTGTATCCCCAGTCTCCATGCTTTTGTACTGTCTCCCATACCTGGAAAGCTGACCCACCTCACTGTTTTAAGACTCATCTCCAATCCCACCTTCTACAGGAGGCCTTTCCCAGTCCTAGTTGTTAATGCCTCCCCCTTTAAAGCTATCTTCCATCTACTCTGTATACATGTTGCACGTACCTAATTATTTACATGTTGTCTCCCCTTTTGAATGTAAATTCCTTGAAGTAAAGGCTGGTTTTGGCACACATTAAGCACTTACTAAATGCTTGCTGCCTAATAGCACCTAGTAGACAACCAAATACTTAGTGAACTCATTTACTATTCATCTAATTCTGCCTCAGAAAGCAAATGTGTCAGATTCAAAAGAGGTTGTTTTGTTTTTAGTTAGAGATTTACATTTGTGGGTTACTTCTCTAAGTACTAGCCTTAGTAGTGGTGGACTGTTGGACAAAAGTGAGCTAAGACCTGGGCCTGTGAGAGAATGGGCATGAGTCTCAAATATGGGAGAGGGGAGGGAATTCCTGCACCCAGAGGAAATCAGAGATCATTTGTATAGATAGAAGGGCCCTTCAAAGACCTCAGGCCAAACTTGTAAAATTCTCTCCTTTTAAGAGTCTTAGAAAAAAGCATACTTAGCCAGGAAATTTTTGGGAGAGGGAAGTGTCAAGTCCTGAAGGTCCCTCAGAGGGGAAGGGAGAAGATAGCTTGGATGGGGGGTTAGAGAAGAATTAACAGGTAGGAAGCTGAAGCCAAGAAGGAAAAGAGTAAATAGGCCCAGAGGGAGAAAGAAAGGAGCTGGATTCCAGGAACCAAAAGAGAAAACAGTAACCTAGTCCAAAGGTCACCAATGAGACACGCCATCCAGAGGTGAGCCAGGAAAACTTGGCTGGAGATGAGCAGGAACAGGAAACACAAACCAGGGGGCAAACCCCAGGTCACAGGGATATGGCTGCCCCTTCAGCCCAAGCACGGCCTTGACTTTCACACAGAGTATTGTTTATCATGCATGCCGCATACTCCAGCCTTAACCCAGTCAC
This sequence comes from Potorous gilbertii, assembly GCA_028658325.1. Classification (NCBI taxonomy): domain Eukaryota; kingdom Metazoa; phylum Chordata; class Mammalia; order Diprotodontia; family Potoroidae; genus Potorous; species Potorous gilbertii. Next base: position 8,982 of record JAQQSK010011139.1, on the reverse strand, counting down.
ACTTACAACAGCTGTGAGCTTGGACAGGAAGAATCCTTTTGAAATGGCAACAGCCTCCAGGTTTGTTAAATGTCTTTTGGAAAAGGAAGAGGGGTGAAACTTTCTTCCAGGAGGGGCTCACTTGCCATCAGCCTGACAGAAGGTAAATGCATTTCTTTGTTAGGATGCTTTGACTTTTGAGTCATTAGGGCACCCACTTAACATGCCAGGAAGCAAGCCAGCAAGAATTTGGCCAATTTGCAGGAAACCAGGGAATCCAATGGATGACAAAGACTTGTGTTTCCTTCTCTTGCCATAATGTGTCCAATAGTTCCCCATTGCTACTTTAAGGGATAAATATTGCAAACTAACCTTTGTAAAAAGAAGCCAAGAGTGATGCCTGTTTTCAAGAAATTCAGTTTGTCCATGAAGATGCATCTTAACTTACACCCCCCTCCTGCACTCCAGTTTCTACTGATTAAAAGAGAGGTGAAGATGAAGGCCCCTCCCACCAATGCTAGGGGGAAGAGAGGGTGAGGGAAGTTATATGACCTACCCCAGACATGGTAGAAAGACATGGGTACATGGGGCCTGAGGATGTGGGTTCAAAGTGATCTTGTGACTTTGGGCAAATTTCCTGAACTCTCTGGGCTCTGTCCTCTGCAAAATGAGGGACTGGGCAAGGTGACCTCCAAAGTCTCTTCCACCTCTTTAAAAAAATCCCATCCTGAAGAAAGGAATCCTGGCAGCTTTTTCCTTAAAATCCCAATGGCTCTGCCTTCAGGGCGGTTCCAGCAGCAACTTTTGCCCATATTTGGAGCATTAAGCTAGGATAACTAGAATGGCTCCTTTGTGTCAATGTCAATGGCACTCAATATGCACATCATATCATTAGCACAATACAGCAGCCTTTCAAACTCCGAAGGAAGTACATTTTCTCTATTATTAATAATAACAAGAAGAGAAAATTACATTTGGAACAGGTACTGAATGTTATACTACAGAGGTCATTAAACATTGTCCACCCAGATAGATTAAGAGCATTCGGGAAATACAAGAAGCCCAGCCTAAAATATAGTCCCTGCTTGCATTTCTGACTCAGCGAAAAAATAAAAAACCTTTTGTCATAGCAAGCTCCTGCCTTTAGGACTCCAAGCAGTTCCATCTTGCCAGGGCCTAAGAGCCTTTGAAGATCAGAGTTTACCAGAGCTGCTACAAGAAGGTAGGGATTGGGAGATGAGGGAAGGGGAGGAAGTGGAGGTGCCCGGGGTGGGGAAGAGGAAGCTGAAATTGGTTTCAGATCTATTTTCGAGTGTCCAAATGGGCCTACCAGCTGCCTCAGCCATCCCTGGATGGGTATTAATTAATTACAGCCTGAAGACTGTAAGGAGATCCATTCACCAGTTCCTTCTTAGAAATTTTTTGTATTTCTTACCTCTGGGGTTTTAGACGAGATATTTGTAAAGCACTCATCAGAGTCCCTACACATAGTGGGAGCTTAATAAACGATGCTTCCCTTCCCTTTCAAACTACAGAAAGTGCAGTTTAGATCTGGGAAAGGCAGGCTCAAGAATAATTTTTTCTTAAAGGCTCCTACCTTAAATTCAGAATCGTTCCCAAACACCCTTGGGCTTTACGGTGGTTTTCACTGCCTCTTGAAGTTCATGACTATCGCATGGACTTTCTTTCCGAAGGTTTTTCAAAACTGTTTCTGGTTTTTATTTGTTTCCCCATTCTAACCAAACTGTGTTTGGGGCCTCCTGACATTGCCTGTCATCCTATAAGGAATATAGGATCATGGAAGCCTAGATGGAGAGCTGAAATATTCCTCAATGCAAGCAGAACCCCAACTTTGTGCTTGTAAAATTTTACTTGAATTTTCCTTTTGGATTCATTCTGCCTGCCCTACATTACTGGAGATTGAGATCCCACCTTCCCTCACTTTCTCCCCCTCTCCCCCTCCCACTGCATCCTCCCTTCCCCATCCCCCTCTTTCCAAACACCACTGATTGCCTGTTTATTTGATCTAAGGGTCAGGCTCCTAAAATCTCTAATTGAAATACCAAGGAACTACTCTTCACATTCAAAAGTCTCTTCTCATTGAAATTGTAAGCCTGGAGATTATGGTCTAGTAGTACTTCCAAAGGAAGCCAGAGTTAAACTAGCTAACAGATGGATGTTAGTACTTACCTTGGAACCAGGGTCAATGTGTTCATATTTCTTTAGCTTTTGCCTTAAATCATATCTTCCAGTAAATTGGTTGCACAAAAGTCAGGAAATTGGAGATTAGTCTATCATTTGCTATTTTTTAGCAGTTACATTTTTATAAGGGGAAAAAAACCCAGGAGACTGCATCCTTCACTAATGTAATTAGTGACAGCACCTGACCTCAATATGTGTGTTCGTGATAGAGCAGTAGCGTGGGTGGGTGTGGATGGCTTACTGTGTGTGTATAATCAGTAATAGCAAAATCACCGCCATATCTTTTTTTTCCCCACTGAAATCTGTTCGCTTTGCAGCAAATATGTCCTTCTTGCCTCCTGCTTGGTACAGACTAATAAGATCCTAGATTTCAAAGATTCCACTTGCTTCTCTGAGTTTAGACAATAGGAAACAAGCTATAAGTACATTCTAAGTAATGAGAACACAGTCCCCAGAACTATATTCTATTAGACAATTAGAGATGCCTATTGAAAAGAAGGGGACAGCAGTCTCCTGTTTTTCCTGAAAGAATTCTTTTCTAAGTGAAATGTTCTTCCCTGCTTTCTTTAGTCAGAAGCCAAAGGAGATTGCTCTAATTAGAAAAAAAATGTATATTTCTAATCCTAAAGGGGGTTTAGGTGGAGTTTGAAACATTCTCAAGTTATGTGAATATCTCTTGCCACAAAAGCTGAACAAGGAGAGACTATTCTCTTTACACTGAAGACGTAACATGGTATCTATTAACACTGAATTAATTTCTGTGATTTTTCATTGGCCAAAAAAAGTTGTTTCTGCTGTTTTCAAGGTAGCTGCATAATCTAGTGTATATAGACAAATAGTAAGGCATAGTGTTTATAAGAGTAGCTGCTGAATCAGGAAAAGATGGGTTCAGGTCCTGTCTAGGTGCTCTAGGAAAACAATGCTATAAATATCAGAGAAGGTGCCAACCTGGATGAGGAGAGGAAGCCACCTCATCAAGACTTCCCTCATGCCGGTGGTACTTAAAATGTGATTTCCCTGAAACCTGCTCAGGGATTCATGAGTTCAAAACTATTTTCGTAAAAATAGTCAAAGATTTTAATTTCCAGTATGGTAAACATTGATAGAGCCCACATAAACAAAAACTCTTTGGGTGTCTTCAATAATTTTTAAAAGCAGAAAGTGATCCTGAGACAGAAAGAAAAGTTTGAGAACTGCTACCTCATACCAATGAAATCACTGGTCCAATCTTTATCCCTTTAAGTGTGTATACATGTAGATGCACACATGCACATGTATTTATATGTGCATACATGTACACATGTGTATTGCACATGTGTGTATATGCATATATGCACACACGTGTATACAAGCACATGAGTACCCACACATTTATCTGTACTTGTGTTTGTGACAGCTTGATAAAATGGGAAAAAGCACTAGATCGAGGGTCTAACTTCATGGCTTCAAATACTGCTTCTATTTCCTAGCTGTGTACTCTCAGGCAAGTCCTCTTCCTTCTCTGGGCCTTGGTTGCCCCTTCAGTAAAATGAGAGAGCAGATGATGTCTAAATCCATGATGGCTTGTATGATCTCAGCTGTGCAGAGTGTACTCCTAGTGAAGCTCTACCAACACAATTCTCCAAATGTTCTGCAATTTTCCATCATAGAGAATTGTCTGAGACAGAGGTCCAGGAATAGATGGTATGTGACAGAGACAGGACTTGAATCCAGGTCTCCCTTACTCTGAGGCCTGCTAGAGAACAGGCTTTAGTTTAATGTTGTCAGAATAAAATATAGTAACAGGACAAGAGCAGGACTCATCTACTGAGACCACAAGCATTCATTAATTTAATGCTGAAGAAGCTTAGAAAAGTACTGTCAAACTCAAAGAGAAACTGACCTACCAAATCCTACACTAGGATCTCTGCCAGTTTCATATTAACATAGAAAATCACAGGTTAACATTATCTATATTCTATTGTATGTTTACTTAATTTGTTAGCTATTTCCCAATTGTAATCTGGCCTTAGTAAATTGGACTCTCCAGCCCTGGGTGTTTGACATCTTTGCTTTAAAGAATCATAGATTTAGAGTCAAAAGGAGAGAATTTTAGGGACCATCTAGTCCAAGTCCTTATTTAACAGATGAGGAGACAGAGGGCCAGACTGGTGACATGAGAAATAAGCCACAATGGGTGAATCTCAATACAGGAGCTCTGACTACAAATCCATGTCTCTGTCCTGGGTATTGAGCTTCATTTTAATAGTGTCACAATGAAGTCATCATTGCGATGGGTGAGGGCTCAATTCCTAGAGAATACACAATCTCTCCTGCTTTGAAAGCTTGCAAACCATGTCTTCTAGGCTTCTGTTTTCTAGAACTTAGTGAGCAAAAGGTTTGAGTGGACCCATTTCTCTTTCCAGTAAATTATGCTGCTTCCTTTATCTTAATGAACAGCAAACATATATAAGGTTAGAGTGCTGGGCTTGGATCAGGAACTCATGGATTGGATTCATTTCTTTGACACTACTTGTAAGACTCTATAGAAGCCTCTTGAGCTTTGTGGGATTCAGATAACTCCTTAAGACTTCTTTCCTAAGTCAAAGACAAGCTGGGATCTGTTTCAGTGGATGGAATTCCCATACCAAAAGTTCACTAGGCTGCCCCAATCACAGAGTTATCAAGTATTCATGTATATCGTGTTAATATTTGCATTCATGAGCTATGATGTGTTAAAAGATGGGAGATTATGAGCAGTATCACCTCATAAAACAGACAATTAATGGAGAGTAAAAAGTAGTTTAAAGAAAGCTTGGCAAGAAACCCAATTAAGCAAAGTCATCTCAAGGACATTTGTGGATGAAAATCAAGAGGACATCTTAGGCCAGGCCTGGTGATCTGCCACAATAAAGGCCATTCATTTGGCTTGTTAAATGATATAAGTGAAATAAACTTCAAGGAAATGCAATGGTTGAGTGAAGACTCCTTTGTCTTCCTCATTTTCCTAATTGAGATACATTTGTGACTCCACAGAAAGAAGCCAACCTCATAGCATTTGTTGCCCATTTTATTCCTGCCACAGATCAGGATTTGGCCATCAATGGGAGGAGATCATACTTGGACACCTGTCCCAGTCCCATTTGGGAATAACTGTACTCCTAGCTGAGTTCTGTCTGTGCCACAGTACTAGAAGATTGGTAGGTCGACAGGGATGCCCATCATAGAGGAGAACAAACAGAAGAAAAGAGAAAAGTTCTGCAAAGGTTTTTCTAACAAATTTTGTTTACTATCAACAGTAACAAAGCTATCACCCTTGGAATATAATATTACAGTTCAGAGAGTACTTATGGAAGAAGTGGAAATGATCTTAAAGGAAACAAAAACAGGTACAGCAGCCCAATTAGATCAAATATACACAGACAGCATGGTGCTGTAATGTTAATCAGAGAGTTAAAGATCTTTCCTACTTGCTGATGGGCATGCCCATTAAGGGAAACTTGATTAGGAGAAGCCCATACCTTTTGTTAATTTCCATTGAGACACTGGTTCTCAAGAGTTGTGGTGCCCTCTGGCTCTGAGAAATGTATATATACTTTGAGGGTGAGGTGTTACTTTGGGGCTTATTCAATGGAAGTGTTTGGCCAGACAAGACTCTGAGCAGCTGCTTAGAAGCCCCTTCCCCGCTTTGAAAACCCAGATGTCAATGTTTCTCTCTCTGGTAACTATGTATGTAGGGTCAGACAGTTGGGTCTGTTTGTTGATCTATGATGTATGTATTGCTTTTGGTCAGGTAGTTGGAAGCCCTGTCTGTTGGTTGATCTTTGTTTCTCTGTTCCTATCGTCTCTGAAGTTCAGGGTGCTGACATTTCCCTCTGAACTAAGTGAATGATATATGTGCTTGATTAAAGTGATTGCTGACCCATCAAAAGTTGCTTTCCTTTTAGAAAAGCAGATCTAATAAACTGCGATAGCAGGGCATCCCAGATGTGTCAGGGTGCTTGCTTTTATAGGCACATGGCTAGACTGGACCTGTAGTCAGAAGACCTGGGTTGAAATATTGCTTCAGGCATTTATTAGCTATGTGATGCTGAGCAAGTCATTTAGCCTTTCTGGGCTTGTTTCCTCATCTGGTAAATAAGGAAATTGGACTTTATGACCTTTTGGGTCCTTTCAGCTCTAAGTCTATGATCTGATGAAGACTCATACTAAGACAATGTGATACAACCAAAACATTGGCTTTGGAGTCAGAAGACCTAGGTTTAAATTGTGATATTGCCAGGTCCTAATTGCGTGATCTTTGGCAAGTCATCTAATCTATCTAAGGTCTCTATTGCTTTATCTGTATAATGAAATGATAGGACTACATGACCTACAAGGTCCCTTTCATCTCTGTATCTATGAGAAGCAGAGCTGCATGGTGGAGGGAGTCAGGTAGCCCTGGGTTCAAAGGCCACCTCTGATATGTACTGGTTATGTGATCCTGGGCAAGTCGATGGCCCTCTCAGAGTTCTAGACAAATCTTAAAGACTTTAATTTAAAGGGAAGGTAGAGGGAATTTCCTCATCTAAGTCTTCTGTATCCCAGGGAAACACAAGTCCCACCTCTATTTCTACTTTAGCCCTCAAATTCACATCTTAGAACTACACTAAGCCCCTGGGTCCCTTTCTCTGACTGGATGGCTCTTAGAATTTCCATTTGGGAAGGGTGTTCAGGTCAGCCATCTCTACTCTTCTTACCAGGTGGCATTCCAGACTGTACCTTCTCCCCTACCTATATATAAGCTCCTGGAGGGCAGGAACTGTCTTTTTGTTTATTTATGTTCATATTCTTAGTGCTTTGTATAGTATCTGGCACACAGTAAATGCTTAATAAATGGTTATTGACTGAGTTGTCAGGTAGATTGAGAGACTTGGACCATCAGAAACCATCTTTGGGATGAGCTAAGACACCCAGCTCTGTATTCTCTAAAACCACATATCCTCACCTCCACCTTAGCCAATTTCTGCTGCCCTGTTCCTGGAGCAGCCAGCCTTCCCCTCATTCCCACTTTGTTTTACCTCCATCTCAAGAAATATAATCAAATCAACATTCCCATTACTTCTGGAAAGGGTATGTCAATGGACTGTACCATTGTTTTACCTGAGATCTTGTGACTTCTCCCACCGTCCTTCCCATCCCTGGACACCACTTCTCTTATTATCCCTTGAGGACTTGGACTGTCACACTTTTGTGTTCATATTGCCAGCATTCAGTACAGTGCATGATGCCTAATAAACTCCAAATAATAGCTTTTCATCCATTCACTGATCAGAAGCAGGGGAAGGAAACCAAGTACATGTGAAAAAATCTCAGACCTCATTAATACTGAATAAAGGCAATTGAAACAGCATCAATAACTACGAACCTATCTGCCTACTTTGCCATCTGTATAAAAAAGTTTTATAAGAATAACTTATACATGTATCGAGGACATCTTCAATCAGAGGATTAGGAGAGATCATTCAGGCTTTCACAAGTGACAGTCTACAAGAGATCACATTTTTCCCATCATACCATTGACCGAAAGATAGAAAGAACACAACATCCCACTGCACTTAGTGTTTGGCTGTGGGATTTTTGAAAAACCTATTGGAGGGCAGAGAATACTGAGCAAGGAGGCAAGAAAGATAGACTCTGGTCTTGATTTTTAAAATAATAAAAATAACCAGCATTTATATAGAACTTTGCAAATATCCATCTCATTTGATTCTCACAACAACCCTGGGGGGGGGGAGGGGCTATTATCATGATTCTCATTTTAAAGATGATGAGACTGAATCGGACAACACTTAAGTGACCTGCTCAGGGTCATGCAGCTAGCAAGTATCTGAAATCCTATGTGAGCTCAGGTCTTCCTGCCTTCAAGTCCTGAGCTCTATTCTTTACTGCACCACCTAGCTGCCTCTGAGCTTTACAGCTTACTTAGCCATTCATTTACCAATGGATGACTGTCTTTTCTGTTTCCGGTTCTTTATTCTATATATACTTTTGTCATTGTTGTCTCCCCAATTAAAATGTAAACTCCTTTCATTTACAGCACTTGTATCCCTAGCACCTCGCAGACTATTTGGAATTTAATCATGCATAATAAATGCTGACAGAATGGTTGCCACTTCGATAACATTTTGCTATATAGAATCTTTTCTTTTTATCATAGACCACCTTGGGGAAAATACCTGGCAGCTGAATATCTACGTCAAAGGGTATGGACATTTTAATCATGTTCTCAGTCTAATTCCGAATTGCTTCCCAAAATACTTGAACCAATTCAGAGCCCTACTCGCAGAGCATTTGGATGTCAATCTTTGCACGGGCACTTTAGCACCGACTACTTCCATCTTTCATCATGGTGGTCAATTTGTTTGGTGGATGTGAGGTGAAACTCTAGAGGGGTTTTGATTTGCATCTCTCTTATTAGCAGTAGTGTAATTACTACCATTAGTTATTTGGAACTTTATTTTACATTGCTGTTCAAAGTTGACAATTTGTTCATGCACTTTCTACCCTAAAGAATGACTTCCAGAAATAGACGTGTATGTGTGTGTGTATGTGTATATATGTATATATATGTGTGTGTGTGTGTATATGTATATATATGTGTGTGTATGTGTATGTATATACGTATGTATATGTTTGTGTGTACACATATATATGTGCATGTATGTATATGTGTATATATATATGCACCTGTATTTTTTAGTTTGTTGTATATATTAGATATCAGAACTTTATCAGAAGTATCTGAAGCAAAGTTTTGTCCCAAGTCTGTCACTTTTCTTT
>JAQQSK010011138.1:0-12392 GCA_028658325.1 Potorous gilbertii | reverse complement strand
TCAAAAGAGAGAATAGCAACAATGGGGGGCAGGATAGGATGGAGGGAAATATAGTTAGTCTTACACGACATGACTATTAAGGAAGTCACTTGCAAAACTACACAGATATGGCCTACATTGAATTTCCTGCCTTCCCAAAGGGAATGGGTGGGGAGGGAGGGATGGGGAGAAGTTGGAACTCAAAGGTTTAGGAACAACTGTTGAGTATTGTTCTTGCTACTAGGAAATAAGAAATACAGGTAATGGGGAATAGAAAACTATCTGGCCCTACAGGACAAAAGAGAAGATGGGGTAAGGGAAGGGAGGGATGAAAGAAGAGAGGGCAGATTGGTGATAGGGGAAATTGGAATGCTTGGCATTTTGGGGTGCGGGGAGGGGACAAGTGGGGAGAAAATTTTGGAACCCAAAATCTTGTGAAAATGAATGTAAAAATTTAAATAAATAAATTTATTTTTAAAAAAACAAAAAACTAAAAAAGCTAGAAAAAGAACAAATTAAAAATCCCCAATTAATAACCGATTTGAAATTATGAAAATGAAAGGAAAGGTTAAGACAATTGAAATTAATAAAATTATTGAACGGAGAACTGGTTTTTTGGGAGGAACAATCCTCCAATAAAACAGATAACTTTTGGTTAATTTGATTTTTAAAAAGGAAGAAGAAAGCCAAATTACCACCATCAAAAATCAAAAGAATGAATTCACCAACAATGAAGAGGAAATTAAAGCAATAATTAGGAGCTATTTTGCCCAACAGTATGCCAATACATCTAACAATCTAAGTGAAATGGATAAATATTTACAAACGTATAAATTATCCACATTAACAGAAGAGGAAATAAAATGCTTAAGTCCATGTCAGAAAAAGAAATTGAACAAACCATCAATGAAAGAAAAAATCTTCAGTGCCACATGAAGTTATAAGTGAATCAACCAAGCACTTAAAGAACAATTAATTCCAATACTATATAAAATATTTGGAAAACTAGGCAAAGAAAGAGTTCTGGCAAATTTTTTTTTGACACAAATATGATGCTGATACCTAAACCAGGAAGAGCCAAAATAGAGAAAGAAAATTATAGACCAATTACCATAATGCATATGGATGGAAAAGTTTTTAATAAAATATTAGCAAAGGGATTATAACAATTTTGCACCAGAACAATACACTATGGAATTTGGTGGAATTTATACAAGGAATTCTGAGCTGATTCAATATTAGGAAATCTATTAGCATAATTGACCATGATCAATAACAAAACTAGGAGAAATCACATGATTATATCAATAAATGCAAAAAAAACCTTTTGACAAAGACAGCACATTTTCCTATTAAATACACTAGAGAGTATAGGAATAAATGGAGTTTTCCTTAAAATGATAGGTGGCATCTATCTAAAACCATCAGCAAGTATAACCTGTAATGGAGATAAGACAGAACCTTTACCAGTAAGATCAAGAGTGAAACAAAGAATCCCAATATCACCACTACTATACAACATAGTACTACAAATGTGAGTTATCGCAATCAGCCTCTTAAGGAGGACTCTAGCAAGAATCTTGCCAGCAACAACTAAGAGAGAGACACTCTGCCCCCACCCCATGAATGTCATAGGACAGTCTATTCCCTTTACCTTTATAGAGATGGATGGGCAGCTAGGTGGTGCAGTAGATAGAGCAGCAGTGCAGGAGTCAGGACCACCTGAGTTCAAATCTCACCTCAGACACTTGACACTCACTAGCTGTGTGGCCTTGGGCAAGTCATTTAACCCCAACTGCCTCATCCTGGGTCATCAACAGTCATCCTGTTGAATATCTGGTCACTGGATTCAGATGACTCTAGAGGAGAAGTGAAGCTGGTGACCTGCACAGCCCTCCCTCACTCAAAACAAAGTCAAGTGCAAGTCATGTTGTTATTTCTCTCATGGCAGGAATGATCTTCTTCAGCAGCAGACAAACACACACACACAGAGGGGCAATGGAGGCATCCTTGAACTTCTAGGGGATAAAACCTCCTCTTGCCATATAGCCTGGAATATGTCAGTCAGCTTTTGTATGAGCAATAGCCTCCCTACCTTGTAAATCTCAGCTGGAATAGAATCAGCACCAGGTGCTTTGCCACATGAAAGGAACTTAATGACTCTCAAATCCTCTTCTTCAGTTGCGATTTTAGCTAAGGAGGGACTGACCTCAACCAGAGGTAAACTATCAATGACCTCAGCATTGATTGTTGATGGTCTGTTGAGAACACTATGGAAGTGTTCAGTTCATCTCTCTAGGATCATGTCCTTATCACTAATCAAAGTGGCTCCATTAGTATTGAGTAGTTGTGATGCACCATAGGTTTTTGGTCCATAAAGAGCTTTCAGGGAATCATAAAAGTGCTTTGGATTGTTACTATCAGCATAAAACTGAATTTCATCTGCTTTCTTACTGAGCCAGGAATCCTGCATCTCTCTAAACTTTGCTTATACTTTACTTTTGATGGAATTAAATGCTACCTTCTTAGAGATGGATGAACTATTCTGCTGGTAAATCCTGTGGAGTTCTCGTTTTTTATTCAGCAGCTTTTGAATTTCTCCATCATTTTCATCAAATGAATCTTGGTGTTTGCAAGTGTTCTGACTCAGATAAGCAAACGCAGTGCTGTCCACCAAGTCTCTAAAAGCTGCCCACTCCTTTTCTGCTTCACTGTTATCAAGTGTGTGTTGGCTCAACTTTCCCTTCAAGTTAGCAACAAACTGTTCATATTCAGAGAGGAGCTCTAATTTGTTAACATTAATTCTTCTGGCAGTCATTTTGCCTTGGGGGAAACACTTTTGATGAATGTGAATATTTACCTTGGAAAGGATAAGTCTATGATCAGTCCAGCACTACACCACACATTGCCTTTGTCACTCTCACATCTTGTCTGTCTCTGTGCTGACCTCATTGTTGTATAACTGTGAAACATGGACAATCTACCAGTGCCATGTTAGGAAACTGAATCACTTCCATTTCAACTGTCTTAGGAAGATTCTGAAGATTACCTGGCAGGAAAAAGTACCAGACACTGAGGTCCTTGCTCGAACTGAACTGATAGGCATTTAAACTATGCTTCAGAGAGAGCAACTCTGATGGACTGGCCACATTGTTCGAATGCAAAATGAATGCTTGCCAAAATGACTATTTAATGGAGAACTTAACATGGGGTAGGTGATCAGTGTGGTCATAAGAAGCAATACAAGGACACCCTCACGGTCTCTCTCAAGAAATCTGGATTTGATTATGCAACATGGGAGACAGTGGCACAGGATCGCTCAGCATGGCCTACCCACATCAGAAAGGGTGCTGTGTTCTAGGAGCCTGGCAGAATTGAAACAGCACAAAGGAAACATGGGATGTGTAAATTTGGAGTAACCAACCCAAATGTTCACACAGACTATCTGTGCCCAATCTGAGATAGAACATTCCGACCTCATATTCGTCTGATCAGCCACAGTACACATTGAAATTTCACTTTATCATAGTGATATCATTTTGGTCCTCCACAAGAATGTAGGACAACAACCATACCACAGCAATAAGAGAAGAAAAAGAAATTGAAGGAATTAGAATAGGCAATGAGGAAATGAAAATATCACTCTTCGCACATGGTATGATGTTATACTTAAGGAATCCTAGAGAATCAATTTAAAAACTACCTGAAATAATTAACAACTTTAGTAAAGTTGCAGGATATAAAATAAACCCACATAAATCACTGGCATTTCTATATAATATGAACAAAGCCCAGCAACAAGAAATAGAAAGAGAAATTTCATTTAAAGTAACTGGAGACAATAGAAAATATTTGAGAGTCTACCTGCCAAGACAAACTCAGGAACTATATGAATACAACTACAAAATACTTTTTGCACAAATAAATTTAAATGGAAACAATTAGAAAAGTATCAATTGCTCATTGGTAGATTGAGTCAATGTAATAAAAATGTCAATTCTGTCTAAACTAATTTATTTAATGAGTGCCATGCCAATCAAACTACCAAAAATTATTTTATACAGCTAGAAAAAAAAATAAGGTTGCTGTATTCATCCTTCCTTCTCAAAGACGACCATGACATCAGGGAGTTAATGACATGATTTCTAGTTGATTTTGATCTGAATGAGAGCTGTGCAAGGTCACCAGCCTCACTTTCTCCTCTTTTCACACAAATAAAGTCAGACCTAAACAACTGGAAAAATATTAACTGCTCATGGGTAGCACAAGACAACATAATAACAATAACAAACCATACCAATAAAAACTTATTTGACCGAACCAGAAAAAAATTAAAAAATTCATCTAGAATGCAAAAGTTCAAGAATACTGAGGGAATTAAGGAAAAAATGCAAATGAAGCTGGCCTAGCAAAAATATATTATAAAACAGTAATCATCAAAACTTTCTGGTACTGGCTACAAAATAGAATGGTAGATCAGTGGAATAGACAGGTACACAAGACACAGTAGTAAATGATCACAGTAACCTAGTATGTGAAAAACATAAAAACTCCAGCCTTTGAGATAAGAACTTACTATTTGAAAAAAAACTACTGGGAAAATTGAAAAACAGTATGGCAGAAGCTAGGTTTAGAAGGACATCTCACACCAACGTAAGGCAAAACGCTGTCAATATACTATTAAGAGACATTGTGTTTTCCAGAGGTAAGGCCCAGCAAGTAAGCTGTGCCCTGATCTTGGAATAAGAATAATCCTTTGTATTCACCTTACGGAACCAATGGCCAATAGTCTACGACATGAAGTCCTGCTACGAACAGACTTTCTGTCACCAGATAACCTTGTTTCACTGTTGCTATTGTGCCTCACTACTGTTGCTTTACTACATTGTTTGGATCATTGTCTAGCTACAAATCAAGATTCAGCCATGGTAAAGCTGGTGACCCCAATAAGGGCAAGGTCCCAGCATATGTGTCTAATCTGCCCCCTTACTTGAAAACTGTTTCCTTCACTTTGAAATTAAACTTGTGTTTGATTCCTGACTCTCCTATCCCTACCCTATTCTGTTTGACTCCGACTCACAGACAGGAATGGGAATCTGTAGCCTCAAGGCTATATGTGGCCCTCTAGGTCCTCAGATGTGGCCCTCTGACTGAATCCAAACTTCACAGAGTGAATTCCTTTAATAAAAGGATTTGTTCTGTAAAACTTGAACTCAGTTAAAAGACCACACCCAAGGACCTAGAAGGTTGAGGCCACATATAACGTTGAAATCACAGGTTCCCCACCCTGGTTAGAGGCTGATTTGGTCTGGTGGACAATAATTGGTGTCAGAAATGGGATTTCAAATGGAACCAGGCCATTGGACTCTGGTACCAGTGGGAACCAGTCTAGGTGCTACCAAAGATTTATCTCTCGAGAGTCCGACTCCTCTGCCTCATCTGGTAAATCTTCCATCCTTCTTCCTGCTCCACTCCCAATCTGCTGTGTTTGTGCCTTCATAAAATGTAAAATGCCTGCGCTGTGTTTTTGCTGTGAGCTAGATTCTGTTACCTTTTAAAATTTAAAATGTACTCAGCAAAGAAACCCCAAAAACTTCTAAGGGCTATAGCCAGAGAATTTAGAACACTGGGAAAGATTAAGGCACTTTCATAGTTAAAGCAATTGTACCAGTAAACAGGACTAACTTCCTTTTAACGTTTTCTGTGGAAACAAAGTTTGTTGCTAAAAAATATCATAGCAGATTTTGGAGGTCTGGAGACTTATAATTTTTAAAACTGCAGGGAAGAGCTCCTGAGGTTTTAGGTAATGCCAGGAACTCATTCCCTTATGAAATAACTTAGTAAGTTTTGGGGTATCACTCTGTATAATTTATTTTAGGGAAAAATAAGCATTATTTTTATAAAATTTTAAAAAAAAATGACAAGATTAGTAGCTTCATTGTTCCAGGGCAATGAAGGAGGGCAGCTAGTTTGGAAATAATCCCATAGTGAGGAAAGAAAAAAAGTAAATGGCTCGCACTATACAGAGACTTCTTATTAACCCTTCCATGACATTTCTGACCATGAAAAGAGAAACGATGGTTTAAACCAAAGAACTTTTGTAACTAACTCCCCCAGGTCAGGGACCCTCTCCTTCTCTCTGCTAACTCCTTTTATCCCCGATCAGATTCCCAAATACAGCATTAAAAATGCTGGGAAAATGTAGGGAAACAAATTACATTCTGGTTGTGAAGATTTATTAGCTGTGTAATTTTAGACAAGTTATCTTATCTCTGTTCGCCCTGGTTTCCTGGTCTATAAAGAGAAAAATAACAATGGTAGCCACCTCTTAAGGTTGTTGTGAGATCAAAATAATACAATGATTGCAAAGTTCTTAACACTGTACCCGGCATATGCTAAGCACGACATTACGGTCCTTTCTTAATTCAATGTAATTGTTCCAAGCCTAATAACTCTAAAGTGGTTTTCAAATGCCAAAGATAATAACATTAATTATTTTTATATGAGATGATTAGGAAAGAAATTAATGTCATATGAAGTTTTGTTTCATGTTTTATATATGGTATTGTTTGTGTTGTTATTATATTTCTAAAATATCTTACACTGTGAAATTTGAAAGACCATTGTAACAAATGCTATTAGACAAAACAGCTTTTCAATGTAGATACTGTTACACATTAACTGATCTTTTAAAAGGATGTGACTGAAAATAGAGATCTGAAATATTAATATTATTAAATATTTAATAATTTAATAATGTATATTTGTTTGAATATAATAATAACATGGAATAGCAAATTTTTATTTGAGAATCTTGGCATTATGAAAGTGTATAAGGTGGTTTAGAGATATAGCTTCAATATATTAGTGATGAGTCATTTATCAGGTATTGTTGTATGTCTGAAGCCTGAGAATATAGGTAGTTTTAATTTATAAGTAAAAGACAAATGAAATTTTAATTGTTAGGGAAATATCAGGAAAGATATTCAAGTCCTAAGCTGTAGTTAGTGAAACTTTGCTATTTAAGGTAAAAATTCTTGGGCCTGTAGTTGGCTAGTGTTTTGGATTTTGATTACAGGAATAGTTATCTGAATTGTCATGAAGCCAATAGTAGAAAATGGCATGTGCTACAGTCTGGGAACTGCTAAAGGTAGATGTCTGTGCCTGAGAATAGTTTTGAGGTGACCTTGGCATGGACTAGGAAGAATCCTTCCAACTCTACTTTCCTATTTGTGCCATTTCCTTTCCTAGAAAGAAATTTCCCTACCTGGTTACTCCTGAGCCTTGCTTTTGATATTGATACACTGGCTACAGGGTTAGCTGTCAGATATAACTCATGCCTGGAATCAAAAAGAGCTAAGGGAGTTGTTCCCCCCATTGTATTGTTATAACTACATCTCTCCTCCTTTTATAGCAAATTTCTATAATCAAGAAGTTTTATAAGGACAATACTAAATCTATTAAATAATAGATTGATACTGGAACATTTCTGAGATACTATAATAGGTTGAAAATATGAACATCTTACAGTTTTAACCTACTTAATTACACTATAGGGATGATATTCTCCGAAGGGGGAAATGATAAAACAAATATGTAATGTCTTCTAAATAAATAGAGTAGTAAATTTTGAGAAAGTATAAGAGTGATATGATTTGCTTCCAAATTTAGCTATCATGAAAATTCAGGTTTTGAGGATATTTTAGTAATAAGTTCTCAAAATCAGATTATCATTTTTATATATAAATTATATGGATGATGGTAAAGAAAGTAAAATTATCTTCCCATTATTAAAGTATCTGTCTGATAATTTTAAAAGTCAGAAGAGCTCATTTTATGGTTGGTCCCTCATAAATTTTTTATAAAAGCTTCTCACATTAGGTATAGGATTTAGTTAAGGACAGAAACAGCCAATGGTATATAAACTTAAATTCTCTGAAGTTTCGGATTGAAGAGCCAAATTTAAGTGATTGAACTAAATTATATTGTCAGAATTATCTAGGAACCTCTAGATTTGGAACCAGAAAGACAGAGCCCCCTTTAGAGCTATCTTGAGAATAAAGCCAATTGTCCAAAAAACACATATCAGAGATTATTTAACTACATATGACATCTGGGATTCAAAATGTGCTGATTAAATGGACATTGAGAATGGGTTACTAGAATACAAGAAAACTTCTGATGTTAGTTAACATTGGTGATAAATATCATATTGCTTTGCATAGTTTATGTTTATTTTCTTGGTTACCTTGGTGACATGTAAATCTCCCTTCTCAAATCTAATTCATTTTGAACCCTCTAAGTACTTTGATGGGTTATGTGACATTAATGTGACCTGACAATGTAATTATGCAATTATGGGAATTGTGAGAAACCTTACTGCATTGTTAGAAACAAGCTCCACGTGTCTGAGAAACTGGAGCACCTCTATGTGCTATTTAGAGACCATTAAGCAAGAATGCTGACCAGAAACTAAGATCCAAAGATGGAGGCAAGGAGTTTTCACAATTGTACATCTCAAGCTAAGGACCCCTACCAACTCCTTCTGACTACTCCCACAGATGCCAAATTTGGCATAGGTATACTCTCCTGAATCCTTTGAAGAAAGTCCCTGCTCCTAAGTAGATGACAGATCCCTCTGGGGACCTTAAGGTTTGTCTAATATGGATCCAGAAGCAGCCAACATTCAGATGAGACAGCTGTCCCAAGATTCCAGATGAGGGCCGAGTATATTGTCCTAGTTTTTTCCCTCTTCTCTTTTGTTACATGCCCAACCACCAAGGTCCTGATTCAAGCATGTGTTGGCATTTGTCCTCTACATTCTTGGCCTCCTTCTCCTTTCTGCTTGTAGGCAAACAATTGCTAGACAAGACTTATTCAACTCAACACCTTATCTTAGTCCAACTGGACTCTTGGGACATCTTGGCTTAAACTGGCCTCTCCTTATTGGCCAGAATGGTAGGAGTTCTTGCATACCCCGACCCTGTGGTCAAAAGTGGGAAATGCTGAGTTATTAGCAGACATACTGTTTTCCAGAGCTAAGGCTCAGCAAGCAAATTGTGTCCTGAGCTTGGTATAACAACAATCCTTTGTGCTGACCTTCCAGAATTGATGGTTTCTAAGCTCAGGTAATCACCAACAGGCCCAGACATGAAGCCCTGATATGAACAGACTTTTTGTCATTAGACAACCTTGTTTCAATGTTGCTGTTGTGCCTCAGTACTGTTGCTACACTACACTGTTTGACCCTTTGTCTAGTCACAAGTAGATAAATCAAGGTTCAGCCAGGTAAAGCAAATGGCCCTACTAAGGGCACATGTGTCTAATCTGCCCCCTTACTTGCAGGTCATTTCCCTAATTTGAAATTAAACTTCCATTTGATTTGTGACTCTTCTGTCTCTAGCCTGCTGTGTCTGACTCTGGTCATATACAAGTTAGAGGCTGGTAAGTCCAGCTGACATTAAGTACATTATTAAAACATAAAGGTGGCTCCATAAGTAAATTAGAAAAGCAAGGAATAGTCTACCTCTCAGATCTATGGAGAAGGGAAGACCTCATGACCAAACAAGAAATAGCATTATGGAATGTAAAATAGATAATTTTGATTACATTAAATTCAAAAAAGCTTTTGCACAAACAAAATCAATGCAATCAAGATTAGAAGGAAAGCAGAAACCTGGAAAATAATCTTTATAGCAAGAGTCTCTGATAAAGGCCTTACTTCCCAAATACAGAGGGAAATGAATCAAATCTATAAGAATACAAGCCTGGACCCAAGTGATAAATGATCAAAAGACATAAACAGGCAGTTTTCAGATGAAGAAATCAAAACTATCTACAGTCATATGAAAAAGTGCTCTAAATCACTACTGATTAGAGAAATGCAAATTCAAATAATTCAGGTAGTATTTCACACCTATTAGATTGGTTAATATGACAAAAAAGAAAATGATAAATATTGGACAAGATGTGGCAAAATTGGGACCCTAATGAACTGTTGGTGTAGATGTGAATTGATATAACCATTCGGGAGACCAATTTGGAACTTTGCCCAAAGGGCAACCAAACTGTGCATACCTTTTGATCCAGCGAAACAATTAATAGGTCTATATCTCAAAGACATCATAAAAAAGGGGAAAAAGACCTACATGTGTAAAAATATTTATAGCATCTCTTTTCATGGTGGTAAAATATTAGAAATTGAGGGCTTACTCATCAAATGGAGAATGGCTGAAGAAATTGTAACATTAATTAATGGAATACTATTGTGCAATAAGAAATTATGAGCAGGTAGATTTCAGAAAAACCTGGATAGACTTGTCAAACTGATGCAAAGTAAAATGAACAGAACCAGGAAAACATTGTACGCAGCTATCAGTAACATTGTGTGATGATCAACTATGAATGATCTAGCTCTTCTCAGCAATACAATAGTCTAAGACAATTACAAGGACTCAGAATGGAAAATATCATCCAGATTCAGATAATGAACTGATGGATTCTGAATTCAGATAGAAGAATACTTTTTTCATTTTATTTTATTTTATTTTTGGTGTCTGTGGTTTTCTTTTTTTAGGCTGTTTTTTTCTTTCACAACTGTTACTGATATGGAAATACATTTTACATGATTGCACATATATAACTTATAGCAAATTGCTTGCCATTTTAGGAAGAGGGGGAGGGAGGTAGAAAAATTTGGAACTTAAAATCTCGTAAAAAATGAATGCTAAAAATTGTCTTTACATTTAATTGGGGAAAAATCAAATACTATTAAAAATACTAGAAAGCAAAAAAACCCCAAAGGACAATAAGTAACATTTATTTTAAAAAGTATCATCTACTTGCCCTGTATTCCACACTAAAAATGAAAAAAAAAGGCCCTTATATTTTGACCAGTGCTAAACATATATCTCAAGGAGGCAGATGGAAAGGAAATAACTATTTTCCTCAAAAACATTCATAGCAGGGGGCGGAGCCAAGATGGCAGAGTAGAAAGATGCATATACATCAGCTCTTCTCCTATAGCCCACAAAATACCTGGAAAGAAAGACCTGTAGAGCAGCAGAAGCTACAGAACAACAGAATAAAGGAGATTTCCAGCCCAGGGTGACCTGTAAGGCCCACAGGAAAGGTCTGTCTGACTGGTTGTGGAGCAGAGCCCAGCCCAGCCTTGGCCAGGTGGCATGATGCTGGGAGGAGGATGCAAGCAGGCCTCGGGGTTGGAATCCCCAGAGGCAGTAGCAGTGGCAGTTTGCAGATCCCTCAACCCACATGGACCAAAGGTCAGTGAGAGGGTTTTTTCAGCTGGCCAAGAAGGGAGCAGAGTCTTCCCATAGTTCCAGCCTCAGGCAGTGGTGGCAGAGGCTGCATTGGACAGGCAGCAGCAGCTCCCACAGAAGCCTGCATCCATTGCTGGATGGTAAAATCCCTGGGGACACTGAAGAACTGATTCTTACCACAGCCCTGTGTAGCAGCCTTGCCTCCACCTAATACTCCTGGGGGATTTGAGCAGGTGGTCTTTATCTCACACTGAATGGCAGCCCTGCCCCTGAAGCTTATCTGAATCTCAGCCCCCAGTGCTGGTTTGGTGGAAATGGAGACCAGGTGGCTGTGGAGCGGAAACGCTATTACACAGATTGTGGGCACAAAAATTTCTGGTTGCTCTCAGACCAGTGTACATGCTTGATTGTGCCACCTTGGAGGAACTGAGATCTTAAAGATACTCAGAGCATACCCTACTCTTGATAAAGGACCCACAAATCAAGTAACTGGTTGGGAAAATGCCCAAAAAAGGGAAAAAAATAAGACTATAAAGGTTACTTTCTTGGGGAACAGATATCTTCTCCCATCCTTTCAGATGAGGAAGAACAATGCTTACCATCAGGGAAAGATATAAAAGTCAAGGCTTATGTATCCCAAACACCCAAAATAAATATTCAGTGGTCTCAGGCCATGGAAAAGCTCAAAAAGAATTTTGAAAATCAAGTAAGAGAGGTGGAGGAAAAATTGGTAAGAGAAATGAGAGAGATGCAAGAAAATCATGAAAAGTGAGTCAACACCTTACTAAAAGAGACCCAAAAAATTGCTGAAGAAAATAACACCTTTAAAAATAGGGTAACTCAATTGGAAAAAGAGATTCAAAAAGCCAAGGAGGGCAAGAAGGATTTAAAAAGCAGAATTAGTTACATGGAAAAGGAGTTTCAAAAGCTCACTGAAGAAAATAGTTCTTTAAAAATTAAAATGGAACAGATGGAAGCTAATGACTTCATGAGAAACCAAAAAATCACAAAACAAAACCAAAAGAATGAAAAAATGGAAGATAATGTGAAATATCTCATTTGGAAAAACAACTGACCTGGAAAATAGATCCAGAAGGGACAATTTAAAAATTATGGGACTGCCTGAAAGTCATG
>JAQQSK010011137.1:0-12393 GCA_028658325.1 Potorous gilbertii | reverse complement strand
ATCAATTACCCAGAGAATATGGTGGCAAGATACAGATAAGCCAGGACCATATAAAGCCAGGAAAGTCCTACCAGAAATGCACAGAATCTGAGGAAGAATGAGTAAACAAAAAAAGATGAAGAGCTATTATGATGCCAGAGCCACCCAAAATAACAATCCAAATGAGGAGAATCACTCTAAAACAAGTAAAGCTTCAAATAGAGAGACAGAGACAGAAAGAAAAAGAGAGAAAACTTGGTCACAAGATCAATTAGAATTCTTGGAATGAATGAAGTAGAGATTTTAACACTATATTATGAATGAAATGAGAATGAATGAGGAAAGAACTGAAAAAGAAATGAAAGCGATGGAGGAAAGAATTAGAGAATTAACAACTTAGCACAAGAGTGAAAACCTTATCCAAATAATACACACCTTGAAAATTCAAAACACCAAACAGAAGTTAACGACTTCATGAGATAAAGTCAAAAGTTTAAAAAATAGAAGAAAATGTCCTTAAGGAATTATATCAAAAACAATATATTTAATATATTATAATATATACAAATATGTATACAAATACATATATGTAATATATGCAAAATTGAGATAAAAACAGAACAATCACAACTGGATGCTATGTCAAGCTTGGCCCCAAAGAAGTGGTATGATAAGGTGCTTCTCTCTGCAGAAGTAGAAGACTCTGGGTATGGAGCACTCCACATAATGTTAAACGTGGCTGATATGTTAGTTTTGCTGCCTATTTTTCTCCCTCTTTTTAAATTCTTTATCATAAAGAATGATTTTCTGGGAGAGGGAAAGAGGAGAGACCTGTTGGAAAATTAGTACAAAAAAGTTATCAATAACTAATTTTAAAATAATTATGAGCCATGGGTCTTGGTGATGGAGAGAACAAAATTTTAAAAATACCTTTATCCCAAAAGAGGGTACAGGCTGATGACACATTTATCTTGAACTATCCATCCTGAGGCAAACATTCCCACCTTCAACATAAAATATTTCCTCCTCCTGTCATGACATTAGCTACTCTTACCTTGAAACATAGAATCATAGAATTTTAAGAATTAGAAGAGCTTTTAGCCTAAACTGCTCATTTTACAGATGAGTAGACTAAGGTCCAAAAAGGTAAGGTGACTCACAAAGCTAGTTAGTGACAGTGTTTGAAACACTGGATTCTGCTACAAGTAACTATTTACCACATTCTTTCTGTGGACCCAGCCTAATGATAGTGGTTGCTGTCTTTAAAGAATATTTAATTTAGTTGGGGATATAAGACATATACACATAACAAGTCAGACAGTACAAGAGATATCAGAAAGCATTCCCACAGCATGACATAGTAAACTAAGCCCTGGGTTTGAAATCAGAGACCCTGCATTGAAATATGAGTGTTACCACCTACCTACTCCTCCTCAACTACCTACTCCAGACCTCAACTTCTTCTTCTGTGAAATTAAGAAGTTAGACTAGATGGCTTTTTCTTAGCCTTAATTTATTCCATCTGTAGAATGAGGTTATTGAGCTCAATAGTCTCTAAGGTCCCTTTAAATATAGATGCTGAGATAAGTGCCCAATGAGTGATACAGTGAGTGCTAAGAGTTCTGGGTAGATTTCACAGAAGCAAAAGAACTTGACTTAGGACTTAAAAGATGGAAGGATACTTACACCCAACTTTCCCCAGAATGCTCAGGCCATCTGTTTCCTGCTATTTTTTTTTGAGGGGGGAGTCGTCCTAAAGTCTCTGTTTATGGGTCTTAATTTACAAGCCTTCAGAACAGAGATGAAATTTGGCTCTGTGTTGTACATCACTAAGGTGCTATAAATGTTGTGAGTCATCTATAAAAAAGAGGGACTGAGACAAGATGATCTCTTAATAGCCCTTTCAGCTCCACAGGTCTTAGTCTATGAGTAAGGCCAACTCAGGACAAGCTAAAGTTCACTTGGAAAACTTTACTAATGGTTTAGCAAAACCTGTCCAGCTGGAGGTAAATCATTAACTGCTTAGGGATGCAATATCTGGTGATGGGTAAAGGATGACCTTTCCACCTTAACTATTGCTTTTGATCCCACAATACTGAATTAAACTCAAAATCTTCCTTCTACTTTTTTAAAGAAAAAAAAAACCCTAGACATATTTTTAGAAGTTTCATTTCCTTCTAATGTCCGAAAGGAAACTCCCAAGGAAGCAAATAAAAGCTTGACCCAGTCCACAGTAATAACTTCAAAGAGTTAGAAAAAACAGATCAACAGAAGCTTAATTTAAATAAATAAGCCCAGTAGAGGGGGGAAATGAAAAGAAGCATGTGTCCAAAGAACAACTAAATCTCCATGGTGCAGGGGAGGGCACAAAGAAAGATGGCACATGATAGAGGAGTCACAAGAGTTAAAAAGATAAGAGGAAGGGAGAGGAGGGAGAGGAAGGAAAATGCATAACCAGCTGGCCTTGACTAAGGTCAGTCTTCTCTTTCTGGTCTTTATAGATAACAGAGGAACTCTTGGTAAGACAGAGATCTACATTTAGAAACAAAAGACCCAAGTCTTCCACCTCCGCCTCTTATTAACTGTATGCCCTTGGATATTATCTTTGAGATTGTTTCCTCATAAATGGAGTAGAGGCATACCAGTTTGATAATATAGTGCTGGGTTACAGTCCAGAAATATAAACTTCCATTAGGACTGGACAGAGTTCTAGACCTGGAATCTGGACTTGGAAGATAGGAGTAGAAATCTTGCATAGCACATTTAACTATGGAACCTTGGGCATGTGACTCAACTTCTTTCAATCTCAGTTTTGTCACTGGTAAAATGGAGAGATTGTTCTCAACAGCCTCTATGACCCATTTTAGCTCTTCATCTATGATTCTCTGAAGATCTGGGTCTATAGACCTTCCTAGACCAATGACCTTGGGCAAGTCACTTTAACCCCGACAAGCCTCTAGCCTGGGATGAATCTACTAAATCAGACCTGCCTTGTGATTAGCATTGATAGGAGGAATTTCCACATTAGGAATTAAATCAAAGGACCCTTGCCTGACCTCAGGGTTAACCTGGACTCTTCACTCTTCCTCACCTCTTATATCTAACCAGTTGCTAAATCTCATCATTTCTAACCTCCATATTTCTCCCATCTGATCCCTTCTCATTACTCAGACAGCCCCTCATTTCCTCGCCTCTGGTCTTCTGTAATGACCTCCTAATTGACTTCCTTGCCTCATCTCTCCTCAATCTAATTTATCCTCCAAACAGCTGCCAACATAAGCTTCCTTCAGCCCAGGATTTTTCATGCTACTCCCCTATTTAATAAATCTCAGTGGTTCTATACTACCTTTAGAATAAACTATGAACTCCTCTGTTTGTCTTTTCACCAACTGGCCCCTACCAATCTTTTCAGCTTCATTATCATGACTCATTTCTTTATTCGACAATCCAGTCAAACTAGCTTTCTTGATATTCCTCACACACTGCTCCCCATCTCCCATGTTCCTAGCTTTGCACTAGCCATCCGCCATGCATCTATCAGAGTAATAGCATTCCCTTCTTTCCTCTCCTGCATAAAATCTCCGCCTTCCTTAAGGCTCAGCTCAAGCACCACCTTCTATACCAAAACTTTCCTAATCTTCCCAATTGGTAGTGCCCAGAATTCTCACCTGCTTTACACTTATTTTGTATTTATTATCCACATACTAATCTATGTACATGTTGAATCCCCTAAAAGAATGGAAGCCCTTGATGGGAGGCATATTCTAATTAGAAGAGAGAACACATAAAAAAGCTTCTAACTTCATTCAGTCCATCAATAGATAAACATTTATTACGTATCTACTA
Organism: Potorous gilbertii; assembly: GCA_028658325.1. Classification (NCBI taxonomy): domain Eukaryota; kingdom Metazoa; phylum Chordata; class Mammalia; order Diprotodontia; family Potoroidae; genus Potorous; species Potorous gilbertii. The sequence goes on along the minus strand of JAQQSK010011137.1, from coordinate 8,568 downwards.
TGTACCAGGCACTTTGCTAAATACTGGGGATAAAAAGGATGAGTCACCTGCCCTCACTTTTGAAGAGTTCCCAAACTAAGAGAGGAGACAAGATGCAAATGACTGTAGTTGTTGTTTGTCCTTCATACTCATACTCAAAGAGGATCAATGACATCAAGATATTGGGATCAAGGTACTGATTGTATCTGATTGTGACTGATAGTCCAATGCGAGCTCAGGAGGTTCTACCCAACTTGGGGCACAAATAGTCCGTTTGAACATCTGGGATAGAGACGTCTCTAGATTTGCATATCTCATATTTCTTTTGAGCTACTGAAATTCTGCTTTGATCGTAGACATTGATGAGGACACACCATGCTAGGTGGTCCTGTGCCAGCATCTCCCATATCTCATAATCCATACTAAAGTTCTTCAGTATAAACCAACTAGAGACAGCATAAAATGGAAATATTCAACAGAGGCAAAAGGCACTTGAATTTAGAAGGGTCAAGTAAGGCTTCCTATAAAAAGACAAGTTTTTAGCTGAGACTGGAAAGAAGCCAAAAGACAGAGATGAGGAAAGAGCACACCAGATATGGGGGGCCAGCCAGGGAAAACGTTTAGAGTCAGGAGGGAAGACCAGGTGTTGGTTGGGTCCAGCCATCAATGTGCCAGGAAAGAAGGGAAGAACCCATGACCTTTGGGGAGCATTGGCAAGATAGATTATAATATGCTGACACACTGTTCCACCTCTCACGTACACTGGTATTGTGATCCAGGGCACGGCACTTAACCAACCTCTGAGTGCTGCCGGAGATTTTCTTAGACTCTAATTTGCAGAAAAAAAAAAATCTGCATAGCTACAGGGAATTAAAGAGCTTGATGAACTCACAGAATAATTTTTTAAAAATTATAAAACTGGTGCCTAGGAACCAGAATCCTCTGGAAGAAAGTGTGAGCCATAGAGTCAGGAAGATCTGTACTGTGGCATCTAGCAAATTAATCTATCAGTGCCTCCAGTAATCTGACAGTTTCTAATCTAATTAGTGAAGGAAATTTCCATGTCAGGAATGTATATATGAAATTTCAAGTCTGGATACCTCTCTGCTCCCAAATCCACTTTTTTTTATTGATTCATAGCTTTAATAAAGTAGTCAAACACAAAAATCCACAAAAAAAAATATTTGCAAAGAGTTATTTCATAGTTATATTTATATAAATACTTTGCATCTTGATAGGTTAAATCCCAAATATTTTCTTCATTTTATACTTGAATTTTGAATGAGATTGGTCTATCATTTCTCTAACCAAATCCACTTCAGGTTTTTTCTATCTATATTTCAAATCAGGTTTTTTTTCTGCATCTTACATATTTCTGTATATCCCTAACCTCCCTTCTTAAGGGTAAATATATTTCTCTATATTCCTAATCTCCCATTTTAAGTAACTCCCCATGTGGTTTAATCCATGGGTCAGTCCTCCATTCCTTTCCATATCTCATTTCTACACCTTCAGAGGTCTTCAGCTGTGTTTATTGGAAGCGATGAATCCTATTGGATGTTTGTCTAAAACTAGGCCCTCCCCTGCTTCTACGATGTGATGGGAGTAGGTGAAAGGGAGAGGGGAACCTACCTGTATAAGGTCTCTTCTTTCCTTCATGCCTTTGGTACACTTTTGGTCCTGACTGTCTCTCCTTCAGGCTTCCAAGGCTTAGCTCTAGGAAGAGTCATCAGTCTTCCCTAAGAAGTTCTCTTAGCCTTAACTCATTTCCTCCAAGTCTACCCTTCTCCACCAGCTCACTCCTCCCCATCTTGGAGGAATAAAGAAGCCAGTGGCAGTCTTTGTTCATAAAGTAGACTTAGAGTAGAAAGGATCCTAGAAATGTCCCGTCCCTCCATTTAAATATAAGAAAATAGAGGACATGGAAATATGAAAGGACTTTCCTAAAGTGGCGCAGAGAGTGGATAGAGTGTCAGACCTAGAGTCAGGAAAATCTGAGTTTAAATCTGACCACAGACACTCACTAGCCTTGTGACTCTGGGCAAGCCACTTACCCCGTTTGCCTCAGTTTCTTCATCTGTAAAATGAACTACAGAAGGAAATGGCAAATACTCCAATATCTTTGCCAAGAAAAACTCAAATGGGGTCAAGAAAAGTCTGAACGACTAACCTACAACAACAAGGTCAATAATAGTATCTGCCATCTACGTCAGTACTTGGATATTCACAAAGTGCCTTACATTACTTCACTGAAGCCTCCCACAGCCCTTTGGGGACTGGTACAGCCACTATTATTACTGTGGTTGCTAGCATTCATATCATGCTTTAAGGTTTGCAAAGCACTTTACAAGAGTTTTCACATTTAGTCCTCACAACAACCCTTTAAGGTAAGTGCTGTCATTATTCCCATTTTACAGATGAGGAAATTGAAGGTGAGAAGGCCCAACTGGTAAAACAATTGAGTCAGCACTTGAACTCAGTTCCCTTCCTGACTCCAAGTCCACTATTTACATGCACAGTGCCACCTAGCTATCTCTTCTGTGCCTAGCATTCTACTGGTTAGCATAGTACAGCAGATGAACAACATTGTCACCTACTCACATCCCAAGAAGCTATTTGTCAGGTGATAGGAGAATGTCCCCCTTTTTGGGAGCCTGGGGCAGTGGGAAGTGAGGAGGGAGGGTCATTGATAAAACCAGCATCCATGGCATGAACTGTTTGGAAAGAGCCAATTGTTCGATTTTCATCGGAAACCATTTATACCTCTGCAATCAGCAAATGGTATGAGTCAGGGCTTGATGTATTGCTCTGCTGATTGTCTAGACTTAAGAAAGTGAAGAAAAAAATGTGAATAACACAGATTAAACTTAAAAATACGCCATGTATGTATTTTTTTTTCAGAGAGCTGGTTATTAAACATTTACTGGCAAACTTCTGGCTGAGTAGGATCAGAATATCTCCATCAGAGTCCTCACTGTCACTCATTAGCCACAGAACCTTGACCTAATCAAATTAAGCTCCTTTAGTCTCATTTTTTTTCATCTATTAAATGGGGTTAAGAACAATGACCTCCTTGCCTGTCTTACAAAGTTGTGAGGTTCAGATGCTATGAGAGATCTGAAATCATTTTCAGACCTTTTCCAATACCATTAAAATCTAAGGGGGACAAGTGGTCAATGGCTTCTTGAGGATTAAGGGCCACAAGTAAGCAGCAATTATGAGTAATCCCAAAGGTCTAGCAGGAAGGGAGAGGAAAATAAGAGAAGATACAGAGAGAGACAGCCAAGCACAGACAGAAAGATTCAAAAACAAAGGAGATGCAAAGAGACAAACACAGAAAGATACAGAGAGAAAGGTTAAAAAGTCAGAGAGATGGAAAAACAGATGGAAGAAGAAGATAAGAGAAAAAAGGAGAGAAAAGAGGAGAATAGAGAAAGGGAAAAGAAATGAGTACTTGAGCGGTGGAGAGGCAGAGGGCCACCAACAAATACGTCAAAAGTCTCTTGCTGTCCCCACTTGCCCTGCCACTCCCACCTCTATGGAGAGGGTTGCCTTTTCAAAAGTTAAGTGTCATGGTCAATATAGTGAGAGGTTAAGCAGAACCAAGTTTTAACAGGAGGAAGCCTTGTGAGGGTACTTTATAATTGCTCCAAGAGGCTCATGGGCCCTTAGAACTTGACACAAGGGGAAAATGTTTTTACTTTTTGTTGGATGCATGGTCTCATTTGTGAATCTTTTCCTGCCAAGTGAGTTTCTTTTCATAAGCTTCACTGGGTTGTCATAGAACTTGGGGTTACCCAAGGTAAGAGGAGGATCTAGGAAAACACTACTACCCATGGGGAAGGATCTGCTTCGATGACTGGGGTAATGGAAACACGGTCTTGGTGTAATAACAAGCACTTAAAGGTGGGGGAAGGAACAGTGCTCCCATTCTCCTTTTGGTTCCTGTTCAAAGCTCAATGGTTCCAGAGTATCTCTCATCTTCCCCTTTCTTCTCTCTATCTCTATCCTTCTTGTTCTTTCCACCTTCCCCACAATGCCTACTAAGAACACTGGTAGCTACACTACCAGCTCATCAGCAGGAAAGAATATTATTAACACGTCAATAATCAGCCAAAGAGAGCAGGCTGCTCATATTCAGTGAATGAATGAATGATGAATATTAAGTGCTCATTATGTACTCAGTAGTGTGCAAAAAATAAAATAATCCTCGACTTCAAGGAGCTCGTATGAGGAAGACAACATATATCTAAGAATGGTAGCCATGGAAAGGAGTCTGGGAAGTCACAACAACCGTGGGTGGAACAATAGGGCAGGTAATTAATTATTGTTGGTGTTAGCCCTCTGTTTCCTGAAAAGGACCCATGACATCACAGGTGATATCCTGACTTGCTGCGAATTGGATTTAGGTGAGGCAGATGCTCAAAGTCCTCTCAGCCTCACTCTCCATTTCTGAGTCATGAAGTCCAATGGCAGGACAAAGGTCAAGACGACTGGTGATGACCCAGGATCCAGTGGATGACCTTACCAAGCTCTAAGTGCTCCACAGTGCCTACTTCAGCCACCTTCATGGCTGTTGAAACAAATTGTTGTCATCCACCCATTCCTCCAGGAAAGTCTTCGAATGCTTGGAGTAGACATCCCCCAAAGGTTTGAGGCCAGTTGTTTATGGCCATTTTCCCTGAGGCTATGGGTGTGATGACTGGTTACAATTCTAAGAACAAGAAATGGAGAGGGGAGACATGGGTACTGTGCCATCAGGGTGCACAGTGGCTAGGGGCATAAGAGGCTCCCTGGAGGATAGGTGTATGTTTCTAGCCCGCTGGGCCAAATAAGTAGTTCAAGAGAATGTGTCTGAGCCCATAGTCTCCAAAAAGCTTAGAGGATTAACAGTACAATGTAGTCTGCCAAGTTCCCTAAAGTAGATGGAACTCAAAGCAAAGCATGCTATTACAGCTTGTACCTCAAAGAAGGAAGGTCGAACTGCCTGTTAGTCAACATTTATTTACTCACCGGATCCAATCTTCTAAATTACAACTTTATAACATCCTACCCCTAGGTTGTCCTTTAATAATACCATAGGAAGGAACCATCCTGATTTCTCTAGCCTGAATTCTATGGGCAAAATGATGGGGAAAGTCCTCTACCTCTCTTGCAATCAAGGTGGCACATTCAGGACATGGATAAAAAATAGAATACTGTAAGGCAATGGGGAGGGATCTTTTGCCAAAAAAGTAACAGTCACACAGGAATAGTATCCATGGAAGGAGGACAAAGGACAATAAGGAGATATATAGATGGGAGTCCCCACCCTGATCCTCTCATCCTCCCACCATCTTTGTGTCCCCCATTCCCAGCCCCATGGGTAGGCTTCTGGCTTGGACATATAACAAGATGTGCACTCCAAGCTGAGGTCCCAAAGCCACCAGCAACTCAAACTTATGTGGAGTTTCAGACAAAGGTGTGATGCTGATAAGAAAATGCCCTATTAACTCATGAACCAAAACAGTGGGCTGGTGTCCAGAAGTGCTGAATTTGCCCTGACGGGCCAGAACCAAATTAAAATGTAATTGGGAAGTTTTTAACAAAATAAATAAAAGTACAATACAACATAAGAAATGTTCATTTATGTTTTTCTACGTCAATATACAACCTTCAAGGATCCATTTTTATCTGAGTTTGTCACCACTAGGCTAGACTACTGAAATCAGGGTATTCTCTGAATTGTCTAATAAGGAATGAAGAATGACAAGCAGAGACCCAGGAAACTTAACTCTTAATTGTGGGACAGTCAGTGGAGGTTTGTAGGGGGAAGAAGGCAATGTTGATCTCCTGGTCAGTTAAGCCTTAGCATACCTGCATCCTGGGGAGGTGGGGACGAATAGCAGTCAAACCGGTTTGCACTGGGTCACAATTGTCTATAGCAGGACAAGTAGGAGAGTGAAGGGGCCTGGGGCTGTGTCAGATGGTGATCCTTTGAAAAAAGTAGGGAGGTTTCTCATAAATAAAAAAAGGCAGGGAGAGGGAGGGGCAGAGACATGTAACCCTGTTCAAGTATTTGAGGGGCCGTTCTGTGGAAGAGGGACCACACTTGTTCTGTTTGACCCTAGAGGGCAGAACTCGGACAAGGGGTACAAAGCTGAAAGGTTGAAAGCAAGGAAGAACTTTCTAACAATTCGAGTTGTCCAAAAGTGGAACTCATTAGCTCAGAGGTCGTGTGTTCCCCTTCATTGAGGGCCTTCAAACAGATGTCATAATATAATTGGGGTACCTTTTGGGCTAGATGGCCTCTGAGGACACTTCCAACTTTAAATTTGCGTGATTCTATAACTCTATGAAAGGGTTCTTTGATATGAATGTTATTTTCCCTGGATTTTTTTTTTTTTGGTCAAAAACCTGGTTGTGATTTAAGTTATTCTGAAATTACTTCTGTATATTTTTTTCTCTCCTGTTTTGACATTTCAGTTAGCAGCTGCAGGAATCAACCATTTGCATGAGGTGGTTTTCCTTTTTCTCCAGGTTTCATGTGTAAAGAGTAGTGCCGAAAGCATCTCAGAGTTACTTTCTCAGACTAGAAGAAACTGGTTCAGAGATGGGTTTCAGTACAAACAGCTATTCTTAGTCATTTGGCAGAAACCAGCACCTGAGGAACCTGGGTCTCTCCAACCATTCACAAACAGGCATAGGTTAAAACATTTCCTTAAGAGGGATCCTAGTTCTTCTAAGAATACAAAGACAAAATCTGGATCCAAATACTCATATTCTAAGGAAGCTATGCCAACTCACACAATTGGCACATAGGAGATTCAGTCCTATGGGCAAAGAGGTCCTATGGTCTTTCAAATGTTCAAAGTGAGGTACAGAGCAGTTATGAAACCATAACCCTCCTAGTCAACTCAGGGATAAGTGGCCAGAAAAGATCATGGTGCCTGCCTGTATAGGAAGGGAAGTGTCAGATGGTGAAGAGCTCACCATCTGCACTGGGGGCTCTCTGGGACAGCGCCATGAGTAGACTACAGCAAGGTGGTTCAGAGGACAGATATTGACTTACCAAATTATATAGGAATTCTGCACCACTGGAGGAACTGAGACCTGCCTATTCTGAATCTGGCAGAGTGAAAGAGGAGCTTGGTACCAGGAAAATTCAGAAATAGCAAAGGTAATCACAGTAGAAATTGAAATATTAGTGACCCATCAGAGGGATACAGAGACATGGAAAACAAGATTGGAATTGACATCACCTCCAGCCTTAGATGCCTGCACCAGCTTCCTAATTGCTCTCCCAGTTTCCAGTCCTACATGCAGCCAAAGATGTCATTTTCTTTACATGCTAATCCAACAATGTGAGTTAATTAATTTGACTTAATTAATTTGGAGGCTTCCAATTTCCTCTAGAACCATATATATGCTTCTCTGTTTAACCTTGAAAGGCCTTCAAAGCCCAACTCCAACCTCTCTTTCTAATCTCTTAGTATATATTACTTCCCTTTCTGCATTCTTTGATCCAACCAAATTGGCCTTCTTTCTCTCTGGTCCTCAAACAAAACATTCCCATCTCTGTGCTTTTGTACTGGCTGGGCCTCCATACCTGGAATGCCCTCTCTCTTCAACTCTTCGGTGAAGCAGAGTTCCTACAAAATGCAACTGAGGTACTGCCTTCTATGTTCAGCCTTTCCTTTTCCCTCAACTGCTAGTACCTTCTCATATATTACTTTATATTTCACTATTCCACCTTTATTTGCATTTATTCTCTTTATATACAGCCTGTTGTCTTCTCCATTAGAACATTAACTTCTGGTATATAGGGATTGTTTCATTTATCTTATTTGTATCCCCAAGGCCTGGCACATAATAGCTGCTTAAAGTTGATTGCATTGGCAGCCACTCCTTCCCCACACCTTCTTGTCTGTTGACAGTGAATGTGGTCCAGAGAAGTTGCTCCATTATCTCCAGCCTACAGGTTTCCTCCACCCTGAAGAGTTTGGCAATGGCCTTGCATATAGGAGAGTCTTTCACAGAGCATACCATCAGTGGCAGTATTTACCATCTGTCAAGTCAATTACACAAATACTTCTTAGATGCAAGGCACTGCATTAGGTACTGGGGATACAATGACAAAATCAAAACATTGCTCCCCTTCAAGAAACTTACATTCTACTAGGGGAGCACAACATATATATAGTTAAAGAGATATAAAATACATGTCCACAGTATGTAAAAAGTCATTTTGGTAGGGATTGAAAATGAAGCAGAGAGTATTTGCACTTTCTGCACTATCTGACTTCACTAGTGCCAGTCTCCAGCAAAATTTCCACAGTAGGGACTTTAGAAATAATTTATTGAATAGAAGCAGTACTTTATTCTAGAGACTGTAAGAAATCATTGACACATCTTGGAGAGCAGACTAATTTATATATGTATCATTTGGGTCTTCCGTAGGCCCTCCTTGATGTCAGGGATGATTTCATTTTTGTCCTTGTATCTCTATTACCTAGCTGAAGGTGAGGAGGAGGGGATCTGAGGGGTAATCTGGTGGAAAATATGGAAAGGGATAGAACCATGGACACATGTAGGTGGGTTGACCTTGTC
>JAQQSK010011136.1:0-12393 GCA_028658325.1 Potorous gilbertii | reverse complement strand
CAACGCAAATCTCCTTCGCTGTGTTGCTGCGCGGCCTCCACTGCTCCAGAATTTGTCAGGAGTTCTTTTTACAGGAAATCTATGGGCTGTGGGTTCGGACCTAGCATAGGTGAGTCTTTCTACTCCGCCATCTTGGCTCCGCCCTCAAATTCCTCTTAATAAATATTTATAGCCAAGTGAAACAAAAACCCTCAAGCCCTATACAAAAAATATATATTTACCTCATTCTATGCCTTAAATCCATCAGCTATCTCACATAGATTAAAAAAAAAATTAAGTTCAATGAATAAAATACTGTACCAATCTATGATCTCATGAGAATTGTTGGTTTTTCCTCCATCTTTCTTTTTCCTGCTCTTATTCTCTTTGGATTATACCAGTTAGGTCTCCACAGTTTCTTTTAATATATCATTCCTGCTCACAATAATTATATAATATTATTATATTAGTGCACCAAATTCCTTTAACCATTCTACTACCACTGAATATTTATATCACACACACACATTCACACTCACACCTGTGCTCATAGTGTCTTCGATTGCATAAACGACTATTATAAAAGTATTTTAAACATCGTTCTTCAAAAAAAGTTAATTTCATGTTATCAGTAACTGCAATATTAGATTAAGTGAATATGCTTATTTTTGGATCAGGCGATAGCACACAGGTGTCATGAAAAGCTAAGTTCACATCTCGCCTTAGACAGTTACTATCTCTATGACCCCGGGCAAATCACTTAACTTGTATCTGTCTGCATTTCTTTATCTATAAAATAAGAATGAAAATAATACCTAGTTCATAGGGTTTTCATGAGGATAAAATTAGAAAATATATGGAAAGAACCCTCCAATCTACGTAATTATTATGAATTACTACAGTTATTAATGCCATATTTCTCTTTAAAAAGGGACGCACTTTTGAAATTCCATTAATGATGGATGAATGTAAATGGACCTTTAAAATGTCATTTTTACTGAACTTTGTTGTTTTTAAATATAATTTTTCCTCTTGATGTGTATGAGTATTATAAAGCTATTTTTTATTTGTAAATTTTATTAATAAGACTGAGCCTACTCCTTTCTTTTCCAACCAGGGGTGATTTATCCTTCTGTAGGTAGCCTGGTGGGCCTGTCATCCTGGATCATCATGTGGATGCCAGGGTTAGGGAGGCCACTCACATGGCTTTATCTCTGCTGCAGCTCAGACTTTTTGAACCCCAGTGTTCGTACCAGTCTGAACCTCCCACTATAAGGAATCACAGGCATTTACTACCATTTCTGACCATTTTCTATTTTATTTGGAAAGTTTTTGACTACCTATTTGCCACAATTATTTTTTATAATCAATTGTTTTCAATTGTGTTTTGTTACACAGCTTTTAAAAGTATTTTCACACAATCAAGAACATTTATTTTGCACCTATTAATTCTGACTTAAAAAAATTATTTTCCCTCTGTATTTGAAATACTTTATTCTCATTTTTTTCTGTATTTCATAGTTTAATAATGCAGTAGCGATAATCTGCCATACAACAAGATCTTAGGAACAGATAAAGGGGTGAAATAGAGAAGCAGAAACTTTAATATAACACAGTACACAATTGTGTTAAAAAAGGATTGTCTGGTGAAACCTTTTTAAAAAATAATTAAAATACTTTAAATTTGAAATGCACTTTCCTCTTCTCTCCTCTCTTCTCCTCTCCTTTCTTTTCCCTTCCATCCACTTATTTCTTTTGCCTTTACGACCTCCTCCTTCCCTACCTTCATTCCTACCTTTTTTCCTTCCTTCTTTCCTTTCTTCCTTCCCCTCTTTATCTAGCTTACTATTTATCTTTACATACGTTTTGTTTTAGTTGCTTCTGTTTCCTTACTTACTTATTTGGCATTCCTAGTGCTTACCAGAGTGCCTAGCCCACTCTAGGAGTTTCATAGATGTTTTCAGTTACTAAGATAAGACCAAAGATATTTTGCATGTGGTCTGCAATGTGAGTAAGAAGGCCCCATGTTTTGTTGAAGTTTTGTTTTCCTATGACTTTGTTTCAAATACAAGTAAGAAAATAAATTCTCATGAAAACCTAACAGGGGAAAAAAAAAAGGTCACAGAAAGGAGAGGCAGAACTCATTAATTTTGTTCAGGGCCTGAGGCCTGATTCTTTTAAGTCTGCACCACAAGAGTGCATGTGATTTGCATGATTATTCTCTTTTGTGTCAAAACTCACCTACCCCAAATTGAAATACCCAGGAGTCTTGGCATCCTGGTGATCCATGCCCTGGAACCCCAGTATAGATGAGATTGACTTATAAACAACATTCTTCTTGGTGTTTCCCTTGCCAAATGATCTTGGATGGGGTCCAGTATCTGCCTCTGCCTTCTGAGGATTTTTGCTCTGCTGAGATTAGAATGACTACCAAGTCTTTTATGTGGCATACAGAAACAAATGTTGGCACAGATTGAAAAGGATCCAAACATGTGCTAGGTCCGAATAAGTAGGATTGCATGACTGTCATGTAAACAGATAGAATTGTAAATGACTGCTTGTTATAGGAGGCTTTTGTCAACAGTGCCCGTATTTAGAGGATACCCACAGAGATACTTCCAGGCTGAGTGTCAAACCAGGAGAATTCTTTCTACCCTGTATGTAACTTCAGGGATGGCAGAATTGTTCTCAGATTTGCTTCCTCCCTTCTGTGACTCTGTGGTCCTTCTGCAGGGGGATGCTGGAGCTAGCTTGTACAAGGTTTGTCAATTTCTAGTTTGAACATTTACACCTAGGGAAATCATCCAGTGCTGCATATCGGAGCTTGCTTTGTCATCACCACCATCATCATCATCACCATATTGACTTAAGAAAGTAATGATGAAAATGTTTATAATGCAGATTAAATTAAAAATATGGCATAGGCACCTTTTACCAATTTTTTGAATCAAGTTGTTGTTAAACATTCCTAAGTATGCCCTTTCCTCCATTCTTTTTTGTCTTCTACACTCCTGATTTTCAGTGGTTTAGATATGTCACAAATTCTAGGCTGTTTTCTCCTTCCTGATGGTTATGCCTCTGTGAGCTTCCCATCCTGACCACCTCTTTTCTCTCCAGACACACAGTTGGGATTCTGCAAAAAGGGTCAGAAATTTTAAATTGCTTCTGTGTACCAAGTCTAAGCAAATAGGCTGAAGCTTGTCTGTGTTTGGTTCCTATTGTATTAGCCACACATATCTTACACCTGAGGAGGAATCTGGTGATTATCTATTCTAAAGATAAATATGAGGAAAAAAATAATATAAATTACAGTAAACAGAATTTGGATGGGATGAAAAATGGTAATCAGTGGAGGTAACTGGATAGTGTCATAAATTGATTGATGGACTAGGAGTCAGGAAGACCCAAGTTCAAATCCTCCCTCATACACTTGGGAGCAAGTCACCTAACCTCTTTCAATCTCAATTTTCTTATCTTGAAAATGGGGATAATAGCAGCATTTACCAATTAAAGCATTTGCAAGGATCACATTGATATTAGAAATTGATTCACATGTGTAGCAACACTGACCACCTTAGTCCTTAATACCTACAAGGCTAGATATACTAAATGTCATCCCTTCCCAATGGTTCTCCAGTACTCTTAGATGTGTTTGAGGTATCTAGGCTCCTGAAAAATGGTTCCAACCTCTACCAGTGATGTTACCATCTGATGGAGGAGTTGGCTGTCTATATTCCAGTTACATTTAGATACTGATAAAATAGGGTTTGTTTTGCTTTTTTTCTAAAAGGAAACTTAATAGAGAAAACAATTGAAAATATACAACTTTATTCCCCTCTCACAAATTCAGTTCTAGCACTCTAGATAAACTGTAATTTTCCCTCTCTAGACAAAGTAGAAATAAGCCTGAAGTCAGGACTTCTAGTCATAAAAACCTCACTGTCTGAGCCCCACCAGATTTAAAAATCTGTTCTAGTTAAGCAAAGGAGGCTATCCCCACTCAGATATAGGATCTCTCATGTTTAAGTGATCTGAGCTAGTCAGATAAGTCTGATTACAGATAGATGAACAATAGATGGATAGATTTATGATAAAGAAATCATAGATTGATAAAAGATAGATGATTGTTAAATAGGTAGATATAGAGAAAGATAGATGTCACATATATAGGTAAATATGTGTGTATATATATATGTATATGAAAATGTAAACCTTTATCTATCTATCTACAAACAATATATATAAATATATATATTATATATATTATATATATATATATATATGTATATACATCTATATACACATTTGTTGTAACCATGTATGGATTGATTACAATAAATGGAGAAGTATTGGATGCCGTGGATAAGTTCACTAACCTTGGTAGTGTATTTTCTAAGGATGCACACATCAACAAGGAGGTTGATGCACGCATTGCCAGAGCTAGCTCAGTGTTTTGGAGGCTCTGAAGAAAAGTATGGGAGTGAAAATATATTAGACTGACTATCAAACTGAAGGTCTCCAGAGCCATTGTGTTTCACTTTTGTATGCCTGTGAAACATGGACAGTCTACCAAAGACAAACCAGGAAAATCTCTTCCATTTGGGAGTTTCTGAAGATCTCCTGTTGGGATAAAATACCAGACACTGAAGTTCTTACTTGAACTAAACCAAGCATTCAAACTATGCTTCAGAGAGTGCAGCTCCAATGAACAAGGCCACATTGTTTGATTGCAAAATGTATGCTTGCCAAAAAGACTATTCTATGGAGAATTGGCATGGGGCAGGTGATCACACGGTGGTCAGAAGAGACCATACAAGGACACTTTCAAAGTCTCACTCAAGAACTTTGGAATTGATTGTGTGACATGGGAGACACTGCCACAAGACCACTCAGCATGATGTGCCCACATCAGAAAGGGTACTGTGCTCTGTGAGCAAAGCAGAATTGAAATAGCTCAAAGGAAATGTAAGATGAACACATTTGAAGTATCCACCCCAAATGTTCACAAGGACTATCTGTGCCCAATCTGTGATAGAGCATTTCAAGCTTGTATTGGTCTGATCAGCCACAGTCAGACATGTTTAAACTTGACTTTATCATGGTGTTGTCATTTTGGTCCTCTTTGAGAACAAAGGACAACAAACAATATATACACATACAACATATAGTGTATACATAATACAAACTGTATATACATAGTATAAACCGTATATGTGTATGTATGTGTGTGTGTGTGTGTGTGTGTGTGTGTGTGTGTGTGTGAGAGAGAGAGAGAGAGAGAGAGAGAGACCTTGTAGTATGGGGAAACAGAAAAGGAAAATGTCAGTAGCAGGTATAGAGGGAATATTTGAATAATAACTGACATTTATGCAGTGATTTAATGTAATCAAATGGATTTTAGAATAAGAGCCCCTTTCATCCTCAGAACAACACTAAAAGGCACTTCATATGAGTGCCATTATTTCCCTTTCTAAATGAGGATATGGAGGCAAAAAGGGAAAATATTCCTTTCCATATTAATTATGATTCTAAGGTAGAATTCAAATTCAAGTTTCTCCCAACTACATTCCTGGTTCTTTTTAGTCCAACATAACAGAGACATAACACTAGGGCAAGGCAAGGAAGAAAGCTGCCTGAAGTACAATAGCCAATGAAGGGAAATGAGGACTGCTTCTTCATAGTGTTGCTCTAAATGTTCATATTTTTAATTATAGAAGTTTTTGCTTTCCTGGCATATGGAGACTTATTTTGTGGTGAGTTATGTCCCATATGTTAAAAAATGAAATGTCTTGCAGTCTATAAACCATAAAGGAAATAATTTTCAAGTGATGGGAGAATACATTATTTTAACTCTACCCAAGGTTCACAAATGTCTTATCTCTGGGGTGATTTTCTAGTCAGGAAAATAAAATCAAAGGAGAAAAAACAGGGAGCATTAGGCCAAAAGTGGAGAATGACGCTTGATATTTGAGATGTATAACCCATTTTAGAAGTTAAGAGCTTCTGGAGTCATGGTCTTTTAAAAACAAAGTTTTTTGATGCCTTTTCTGTGTTAAACTATATTCATATATGAATTCCACATCCACTGAATTTCTAGTTTTAAATAAGAAAAAATAATTAAAACAAACCAGCTAATAAAGTTGCATCTGATAGCTTGTGCTATCTTCCACCATAATTCACCTCAATACAGAACATAAGAACATAAAATTTATGCTAGGAATGACTTTCATTGTTGTTGATCAGTCCTTTGGGACCCTCTTTGGGGTTATCTTGGCAAAGACACTAGAGTGCTTTGCCATTACCTTCTCCAGTTCATTTTGTGGATGAGGGAGCTAAATCAAATGGACTTGCCCAGATCACGCAACTAACTGGCATACGAGGTTGTATTTGAACTCAGATCTTCCTCACTCCTCTTCCTGTGCTGTGTCCACTCTACCAACAACTGGCCCCGAAGCAACTTTAGAAGATATTAAATCCAATCCTGTCATTTTATAAATGAAGTAATGGAAACTCAAGCGGGATAAATTATTTGTCAAAGACCACTCAGTGAGGAAATATATGAGGCTGGATTTGAACTCAGGGCTTCAGACTCCATACTTGAAAATCACGTTGCCTAGATGTTTACATCTTTCAAGTACCCTCAGCCCTTGAAGCCTCTCCCTCTGATTGATGCCTCCTCCTGGAACCTC
Source organism: Potorous gilbertii (assembly GCA_028658325.1). Classification (NCBI taxonomy): domain Eukaryota; kingdom Metazoa; phylum Chordata; class Mammalia; order Diprotodontia; family Potoroidae; genus Potorous; species Potorous gilbertii. The sequence continues at coordinate 5,725 of JAQQSK010011136.1, read as the reverse complement.
CCTTTAGTAAGGGTAAACCAACCAGTTACTTCTTAATTTTTCATGAGGCAACCATTATATCCTTCAAGTATTGTTTTCCCTCTTTAGAATACAATCTTCTTGAGGACACAGACAATTTTTCTTTTTGTTCCTATTGCTTAGTTTAGCATTCAGCATCTAATAAAGACTTCATAAATGATTTTTGATCTACTGCTGGCTGAGCATCTCCAACACAAGTACCTTTGCTCTTTCCACTGTTAGGAAGTATATTTCAGGACTGAATCTTTTTTGTTGAATTAGTCTCAGATTGTTAGTCATATCTTTAGCTCAGGAATAGTGGAAATCCAAATTTATCCTAGCCTATGCATTTTGATTACAAGTTCTATGTGCCTAGACTTTTTGTGTTTTAAAGTTAGTGCAATTTCTTTTTCGGAAAAATTCTTTCCAGTGCCTTGAGAATTCATCATTTTAATTTGGGCTATTGAATGTGATTAAGTGAAGATTAGCTATAAAATAAAACAATAACAACTTTTTTGAATCTCCCAATTTTACTCAGATGTTTTATGCAAAGTATATAACATTTTGGCTTTTATTATTTCTGTTAATGCTATGGTAATGCTATCAGGTGGTTACTTTTCTCTTCTGTTTAATGCTTTTAAATTAGTATGTCTATTTCAGGTCTCAGATTGCAAAATGAAAAAAAATTAGTTAAATGAAAAAATATAGACTATTTTAGTCAATTTCCTAATAGCTAGAGATTCTACAATATAAATTCAGAAGAGAGGCATGAAAAAAAAATGTGAAATTTTCATTGCAGTTAAAATTTCTCTAATCAAAGGACCTCTGAAATTCCCTTGCTGTATCAGTAATGCCAGGTAGCTAATTTCTCTGTCCAAACAGGATACACAAATGTGCTGACATAACAATACACTATGTTTTCAGGATCCTTAAGGATTTTAATAAAAAGCTACTTCATACAGGAGACTATGATGCTTTCCCCCAGGAAAGACCGCAGATCAGTGTTTGCTACCCCAAAATATTATGATAATTAGTGCTAGGTTAACTTAGGTGTGGGAAGGAAGGAAGGAAAGAAGGAAGGGAAAATATACAGTCTTCACTCTGGTTTGGATATATATCGAAGTTTATAGGATGCTTCTATGAATTTCACTATAACTATGGATATCTATGGTATTAGCAAAATCAGATGGTAAGTTAGGGATGTACCTTGGAAGATTATAAGTGCATCACATCACTGCGTGGACTGAAAAATTCACATGCATGGCCTTTCCTTGCTATTTCAGCTGCCTTAGGAACAGTCTCAAAAAAAAAGGAAGCAAAGTTCAGAACTCCAGAAACATGGAGATAATAAAAAAGACAAAAGTAAACTTTTAGATCTTATTAAAAAGACTTTAGAATTTAGGGAACAGTCCCTTTATTTCTTATTTTATGGAGAATCTAGCAAACAAGCTTAATATAGTAGCTCATTAGTCCTGTTCTCTGCACCTCCCTCTCCCAACTTGATACAAGCAGAGTTGGCTCCTCATGTTTGCATCAGCTCAGGGTGGGGATCCAAAGCTCAATGAGAAACTGGTCTTGAGACCAGAGTGGAAGCTTGAGCAGATTGCTGGCCATTATTTCACATGCTGTTGTATCCCCTTATGTGACTCTTTTTTTCCTGCTGCCTACAAGAAATCAGTTATGGAAGAATTAAGGAAAGCTGACGCAGTACATGGTTTTCTTGCTGGCATTAAAAAAGCAGCCACAATAGTGAATTGCAGCCTTTGCCTGCCTGCATATTCCACTGTCTTGAGTCCATTTCTGAATAGAAGCCAGTTCCTAGCTGGTGATACTTTACAATGTTGTCATGTCATCAACCTGGGCAAGATGTTCCAAGACAGTGCATGTACATGTGTGTGTGTGTGAGTATGTGCATGTGTATTTTATCTTGCAAATTTGAATTTTCCCCCATAATTGCATGGAATAGCAATTTTTTTAAAGGTTTACCTCCCATTTACTCAAGGGTGAGTAGATTTTTTAGAAATTGCTCAGTAAACAGAATTCAAATCAAAATGTAGTGACAGCATACTAACCTTCATGTTTTCTCTGTGACTGACACATCAAGACAGTAAAAGTTCTATACTAAGTAAGAATCATACATATTTACTCCAAGAGAAGTTTGATGATGTGAGCAACTTGGATATTCTAGAAATAAGTTGAATTTTCTAGTCCTAGTCTCCACTCATTAAAATTTCCAATTTCAATTCTCCATTTGCGTTCTTATCTAATCATGACTAAATGCCATTAGGAAAGAGTCAGATGACAGGCATATCTTTCCTGATAGCACTATAGTACAATGGAAAGGAAAGTGGTCATGAAATAAAAGGATCATTGATTTAAAACTGGAATGGACTTTGGAGGTAATCTATCAATTAATCAACCACTAAGTATTTATTAAGCAGCTGCTATAAGTCAGATGCTACAGTAGACACTTAAAACACAAAGACAAAAATTAAATATGGACTACCCTCAAAGAGCTTATGTTCTATTGAGAAAGTGACCATACCTATGATAAGTGTATAACTAGTCCAATCCACTTATTATACAGATGAGGAAACTGAGGCCTCAGATATTTAATTGACAAAGATACAATAAGTAGGATCAGAAAAAATTATGACTTTAGATCTTCTGATTTTATCTCCTATATTTTTTATTAGTCTACAAAAATGCTTTATTGATGGTAATCCTGTGAGGGCAAAGGATTTGGGATGCAAATTTGCCTCTGCTCCTAACAGAAGGGGTGTTCCTAAACCAAGAACTTCAACTTGTGTATCTTAACTTCTTCCTCTGTAAAATGTGGAGTTTAGACTTGAAGGCTTCCCAGCCCTAAATCTATACAATAATATTATTATACTTAATATCCTTGGCCCTCAGTTTATCAATCTAAAAATTGTGGGAATTGAATTAGATAACCTCTGATGTCCCTTCCAGTCTCAAATCAAAAGTGGTAATCTCAGTTAACAGTTTACTTAAAAATAAAAATCTGTTAAATTTTCTCATTTCAAAGCATTGAGTCTTTTCATGCAAAGTGATAAAAAATGGCCAAGTGAAGAAAACCATTCTATTCACACCAAACACAAAAGTAAAGATGATCTATTTTTGAGAATCTTGTGTTTTAATGGCATTTGCAGATATTTTAATAATTTGAACATATGGTCTGAGCAGAAGTAGAAAAGACGTTTTTTACTTGATGTCAGATCTCATCACATTATGAAATTATAGACTATACAACACAGAGTATCATGTATTTTAATAAATGAAATTTCTTTATCTGTTCCACTGATACATTGATTCCCAGAGTGTACGAGTCATAGTTTCCCTTGATACACCTGATCAACTCACCCACCCCCTTAAAATTCTCTTCCAAGTTTCTATCAGTCATCTGTCACCTTTGATGTCCCCATCTGGTAATAAAATATCGCAGCATCCTGGAGGAATAGTTTCCGCACCAACCTCTAGTTCCCGTTTTTAGAATTGTCAGGGAGCATACAAAGAAAAACAAAAAGAAAAAGAAAGCTACCAAGGTCCTGTACTCAGGAAGGTCAGTTTCAGCCATTTGACAATAACTGAAAAGTCATTTTTGTCAACAAAGTAAAGTGTTCTTTGCTTCCTGATGTGTAATGTAATGTGTGAGTCACAGTGGAAGGAAATCTGAAGGTCAGAGCTGAAATAACACTGCTGGGCTTCTTGGTTTGCTTCTAGATGTTGTGTACATTAAGCTATTTTCTTAGTTCCACCCTACACTTCCCACTCATGTGCTTCTCAGAGAAAGTGTGCAGAATACTGAAAAGACCTCAAAGATTTCAAATTTGGAGTGAACTGTTTCTGGGTAAAAAGGCTGTTTTCCAGAAATAATGGGGGGGATGGAGTCAAGGTAGAGGAATATTAAGAAGAACCTGCTCTAGTTCTCTCCCAAAAGCCAATAAAATAATTGTAAAAAATGACTTTAAACAAATTCTTGAGCAGTAGAAATCACAAAAAGAGAGAGTGAAAGAGATTCCAGTCGAAGGTAGACTGGAAGGCCAACCGGAAAGGTCTATTGTACTGGGATCAGAGAAGAATGCAATCCAGTGAGGGCATGCAGCATGCAGTCTTCAGGGCAAAGAGTCATGGGTAGCAGCTGTGGTTCCCAGATTTCTCAAACCACAAATGCCAAAGACAGTTTCAAAGGTTAGTAAGAAACCTTTCACCTGGGTGAAAGGGGAGTGTGATCTGGTCATAGCCCCAGGTGCTGGGTGACAACATCATCCACTTCTGGAACCCTTGGCCTAAAGATCTTGGGGGCAATTGAGCAGCTGATGTAGGTCTCAGTCCTGAGTGGTGGTCCAAGGATGAGGAACAGTGCTATCCTGGTAGAACTGATTTTAACTGTGGAGAAAGAATCCTACTCACAGATTTTGGGTATAAAAGAGTGTTTGTGGTTGCTCACATAACAGAGTGCAGGCCAGGAGAATAGTAAACTCCTCTCCCTTTATTGTGCCACCTTGGAAGAACTGAGAACTTACAGTTCCATAGAGTATATCCTCCACTTGACAAAGGGCTCAAAAGTCAAGTAATTGACTATGAAAATGAACAAAAAAGGGGAAAAATAAGACAATAGAAAGTTGCTTTCTTGGTGAAAAGGTATACTCTTCCATCATTTTGGATGAGGAAGAACAAAGCATATGTTCAGCTGAAGACATCAAAGTCAAGGCTTTTGCATGTGAAACCTCCAAAATATATAGAATGATCTCAGGCCATTGGAAGAGCGCCAAAAGAATTTTGAAAATCAAGTAAAAGAGGTGGAGGAAAAATTGAGAAGGTAAATGAGAGCAATGCAAGCAAATCATGAAAAGTGAGTCAACACCTTGCTAAAGGAGAACCCAAAAAAGGCTGAAGAAAATAATACCTTGGAAAATAGACAACTCAAATGTCAAAAGAGGTTAAAAAAGGCAATGAGGAGAAGAAGGCACTTGTAAGGGAATTGCCAACCCTCATCTTCTTGGATGGCATTCACTGGTCACGACTCAGGTAAACTGAGGGGAGACTGGTAAGGCATGAACAAGATGGCGCTGGGAGGAAGGGTTCTGCTCCTGTTTTGCTCAAGAATATTTTCCCAGGCTTTTCTGAGATCAAAGAAGCAAAAAATGTTTTTCTATGAGGAAGAAAGAGCTAGGGAAGCCACGGACTTGGTTCATTGGCTTGATAGCCTCGTGAACTTCCAATGGCTCACTGCATTTCTAGGACCTATAGCTTTCTTTTTACTTCTTTGCCTTTTTCTACCTTGTATGCTGTGCTGTACCTGTAGTCTGATAAGACGGGCTATACTTGATACCAAAGCTGAACTTCGTAATTTTGTTCACACCCCAAAGACCCCCATTACCCAAAACGTGACCCCTGTATAAAACAAAAAGGGGGAGTTGTTAGGGCCCAGCTCTGGACCATGGCCTCCTGTGAGGGTAGTGAGATGCCTGGAGGTGCTAACCTGCCTTTAGGGTACTGGGAACGCCTCAGTAACAGCGCTGGCTCCACCCACGGGGAGGAACATGGGAAGAGCTGGGTGAGTGTAAAACCTGGGGTTTGGGGCTTGCTCTCTCTCTTCTCTTCCGGCTTCCACATGTAAGAAATAAAGGAAGTGGGGGGCGGAGCCAAGATGGCGGAGTAGAAAGACTCACCTATGCTAGGTCCGAACCCACAGCCCATAGATTTC
>JAQQSK010011135.1:0-12394 GCA_028658325.1 Potorous gilbertii | reverse complement strand
ATATATGTTGTCTTTATTACTGTCAGTAAAAAGCAGCCCTGGCAGGTGATAAAGACAATAGGACACCCATCTAATTGCAGCACCAGAAGATGAGAAAAACACTGAGAAGATATTTGGTATTTACACTTTAGTGAAAATTAGAGTAAATGCTACACCTGAAGTCAAGAGATGGGTTTAAGTCCTTCCTGAGTTAATTAACCACTATAAGACCTTGGCCATATGACGGTACTGTGCTGGGTCTTAGCCTACAGCAAGGTTTCCTAATCTGGAAACACAATCATAACTTTTAAAAATGTTGACAACTCTATTCTAATCTAATTGCTTTCCTTTGTGATCCTGTGTTTTATTTTACACATTTAAAAATACTTCTGAGAAGGTAGGGAGGTAAAGAAAGGGGAGGGAGAGATAATAAGCATTTCTATAGTGCCTCCTATGTGTCAGGCACTTGCTAAGCACTTGAACAAATATTAGTTCATTTGATTATAACAAGAACCCTTCAAGGGAGGTGCGCTTATTATCCCCATTTTACAGATAAGGGGAGACATAGAAGTTAAGGAATGTGCCTAGAATCACACAGTTAGTAAGTATCAGAGGCTGGATTTGAATTCAGATCTTCCTGAATCAAGGCCCAGCATTCTATCCACTGCACCTTAAACCAGCCTCAGCTGGGGTTCACAAGCTTCACCAAACTTCAAGAAGGATCCATGACACAATAAAGATTAAGTATTCCTGGCTTCCATTATCTGTAAAGTCTCTTCTACTTCTGATACCCAAGACTCTTATCGGATTCATCATGTACAGAAGGGGACATGATTTGAGCTATAACAAATATCTTACGTATGTACCCCAATCACTTGTCCTACTCAGAAGGCACTCTCTGGAACTTCCAATAGCCTTTTTTTGAAAACTCCATGATGGTCTATTTTGCCTAATGCTTCCGTTTTAAAGGCCACTTACAGAATTTTTTGAGCCAGAGGGAATCTTAGCAATGAGCCTGTCAAACCATCTCATTTTTTATAGATGGGAAAACTGAGGCCCAAGAGAATTACATGGTTAATTAGTGGCAGAGTCAAGGCTATCTTACAGGTATTCTGACCACAAGCATTTTTCTCCATTATACTATATTGTCACTCCATGTGGTGATGTAGTTTATAACAGAATTTTAGTACAGTTAGGTCAACAATTATGTCAATGATGTTACTTGGAAGGAATGGTTATCTCCAGTCCACCATTGTAAATTAGAATTTTAAAAGTTTGGTCCTAGCTAGAACAATTCTTTGCTTCAGGGAAAGACACAAGTTAGGGGAAAAGAACTTACTAATTTAAAGTGTCTCTGCCCCTTTGAAAATTTAAACTCTGACTCCATTCTCTACAATTATGTCATTTCAAAACTACTATCCAAACAGTCTTCACAAAAACCCTATCAGAGAGTACTGGATTATCATTGTATGTGCCAGTCACATTAAGCCTTCCCTGCTCACCTTCCCTCCACCTATAAGCAACTTTCTATCTTAGACTTCACATAGAGTTGATTCTTTGCCTCTTTAATGCAATTATAATGTAACATTTATAACAATAACACTAATGGTTAACAATAGCAAAATAACTCTTAAAAGTTTGCACAGTGCTTTACATTTATTAATTCATTAATCCAATATAGAGTATAAATTATTGACATACCATCATCATCATTATTCCCATCTTACAGATGAGAAAATTGAGGCTTGAATCAAATAGCTTGTCCAGGATCACACAGCTAGTAAACATCAGAGAGAGGATCCAATCTCCAGTATACCTGGCACCAAGTCTAGCACTGTATCCACTATGTTACTAAGTTGCCTCTAATACTATGGTTATCTATGTTTCTGCCTGATCCCTCACTAGGCTGTAAGTTCTAGTAGGACAAGGACTGTGTTCTCTTTAAACTTTGCTTCATACCTCACACCTGGCCTAATATTTTGCACATATTTAATGTTTGTTAAATGAACGACTGTTCGTTGAATTATTATTTGTATTTTGAATAAAAGTAACTTTGACAAGTTAAAAAAGAGTCACTCACCTACTATACCATGAATAAGTTTCTCATATACCAAGTGGATAGAGACTTTACTGACCCCAAACTTGGGGGGGATGAGGAAAGGGACAAAAACTGATCCATATTATATACTCCAGGTGATCATAGTGCACATAAAAAACGGGTTGAAAGATTCTTTCTTTTTAAAAGCAAAATTGTCTTTAAAAAATGAGAGCTTTCTCACTGGCTTAAAAAAAAATAACTCAGATTTAATCTGGGGTCATAAACTTGCTAATTTGAATAAAAGGAAATATAAAAGGGCTCATTTAAGGGATAATATATATTATCCCCTGGGTGTTTGGCATAAATTAGCACATGGTGGGTACAGGCAAAGCTACAAGGAAGGTCAATGGAGAGGAAATGCACAAAGCAGCTGATGAGATCACCAAATAACAGGGAAGAATGGGTCTAGGAAATCAATTCTCCCTGAATAGTAATTACATCCTGACTCCTCAGTCCTTATCATCCTTCACTTTTCCTCTGCCTTGGAAAATGTCAATCTCCACTCCTTAGCACCATCTCTGATCTTGAATTGTGTACAATTATTTCTCACAATTCTCTACCTTCATCTTTCAAAAGTACCTCTTCACCACCTCTCCTGTTATCTGTTATTATTTCCTCAAAATCTGGCCTAGGGTGCCCAATTCCTCTCCGTCATTCTTTCCTCATTTTCACCTTACACTCCTATGGCTAATACTCATCTACCTTTCAATAAATAGTCTCTGCCCATCAGTGCAGTCCAACACCTTCTTTGTCTTAACTGGCGCACTTCTAAATGAAAAAGACAACAAGTTCTCAAGATGAACCAGGCAAAAATTAATTTCCTTTGTCCCTCTGTTGGGGTCTGTTGCTGAGATTTAAACAGAGCTTTACAGAAGAATTTAAAAAGCCAGACAATACTGAAAGTAGTCAGCCCTTTTATTTGGTGCATTTACGATAAGTCCAAATAACCAGAGTCATCCTAGGGAAGAAAGCATAAAAGGGCAGAACGGTCAGAAAGCATGGGCAAGAGAAACCACAGTCACCACTTCACACATCGACTGACTCCTATAGAACTAGAGCCGAGCACCTGCCACCAAACCAGGGCAACACTGGCTACCTCCAAAACAGAACCAAAGGGCAGGAAAGGGACAAAGCAGTTTTGCTGGCGAATCTGTCATGGTGGTCTTCAGAGAAGGCAAGAAGAGTCCACAATGGTGTGTAAGAGATAGTCGCTCCCCACACTTGGCACATTATTCCACTTCATCCAGCTCTCACCAGTTCTATGGATAGAAATCAGAACTCCATATAGGAAGGCCCAAGTCAACCCAAATCTGAACAAGACCAGGTGGTTTTTTTTTTAATCATGGGGTAGAGAGGAGAAGGAGGTCTTGCTTAGGAGAATTTAATTGATTTCCTACTTCTGATATCAAAGGTCAGGAGTTACCAATCAGTAAGACTGAGTAGGAGATAGAAGTTTCTAGACCTACAGGATTCAGAAAAGGGTAGGAGTTTCAGGCAGGAGAAAGGATCATAAAAGAGCCTATCACCAAAAAAGATTATTCCCCCCAAAATTATTTGTTTTTTCTCATCTACAATTCCCTTTACATGTAGAATTGAAACACAGCAAGGAATCTTAGAAATCTGGTTGTTTCTCCTTTGTGCACAAAGGAATAAGGCATAAAGTTTTCAATGGAAGAGCATTAAAATAAAGGGTCTGATCTCAGCATAGCATAGTGACAGGTGTGAGAGATACAAAGGATAACACATGATATCTGACTTCAAAAAACAAAAGAAAAAATGAGCTTTCATTTTATTCTAAATGTAGAGGCAACTTGGTATAGGAGATAAAGATTTAGCCTTCAAATAAGGAAGACAGATAAAAATTCCTCTTCTAACATACTATCCTGGACAGGTCTCTTAACCTCACACAATCTTAGAAAACTATATTAAGACTCTAAATTGCAGAAGAGATGCTGGGGATGAAGCGGGGAGGTGATGGGGATACAGGAGCATTCTTCACTGGGGAGCTAACTGTACTGGTGAGATAATAGATCTGGACTAAAAAAGAAAATATTTCTACAGATAAAATATTCAAATCAAATCTTTTTTAAACTTAAAAACTGCTTAATATATACCTTGATTTCCTTTTTGAATGCCCTGTGCTTAGCATAGTCCTTAACACATAGCAAGCACTTATAAATACTCTCTTTCTTCCTTCCTTCCTTCTTTACTTCCTTCCTTCTTCCCTTCCTTACTTCCTTCCTCACCAAGTACCAACAGTTGACAACTGAATGAGAGGGAGCATAGCATAATGTGTTGGATTTGGAAGCAGGCAGACCTTCAAATTGGAAAACCAGTTCAAGTGTCCCTGTGGAGCTTTCAGGCGTTGTGAATCTCAAACAAATTATTTAACCTCTCAGTGCCTCCAGAATCTCCCTAAGACTTAACGAATACCTCCTAATAGATAGACTCTTAACTGCAATCTGTACCCTGGAATGTTCCCCACACTAATGAAGTCATAGATTCTTGAGTAAGTCCCAATAATATACTTAAGGATGCGTGATTTCATCAGTTTGTGTAATCCTTAGTTCAGATAGTAACAAACTCTCCCAACAGCCTATTAGATGGTCTTTGGGAGTTGTTGTAGCTAAAGAAAATTTATCACCTAGTGGCCAACTTTCTAGGAACAAGCCTTTTCAAACGTAGCTGGATCCTTGGAAAGTACCCAGACAATCTACCTCTGGTGCTGGAATCCAAACCTTTCCAATCTGGTAAGACTTGCCAGAGCTTGTATTCCAGTGGTACAACCTGTGAGGATCCTGGGTTACTTCCATGACACATAATAAGAAGAATTTATTGGGAGACCAACGACATGTGCTCAGAAAAACTAAGCTGTCTAAACTCTAAACATATCCTATTAAGTTGCAGCATATAACTAAAAGGGGTAATGAGATTCTGGATTTCCTCTTCTGTTTTTGCAGAAGGAATTTCATAAATCAAAACAGAATCTCAGGGAGTTAGAAGCAATGTGTCTTGGAATCAGTAAGAGCTGAATTCAAACCTCGTCTCATACACTTAGTAGCAAGCAAGTCACTGGACCTTTCCTGTCTTCATTTCTTCATATGTAAAATAGAGGCAATAAAAGCACCTACTTCCCAGGGTTGTTGTGAGGATCAAGTGAGATTATATCTGTAATGTGATTAGTACAGGGCTGCCCTAGCACATAGTAGGTGCTATACAAATGTTAGGTAGTAGTGGTGGTGGTAATAGCAGAGGCAACGAAAGAGTGAAAATTAATTAAGGCTAATAAAGGCAATTCAAATTTTGGTAGGGATTCCCAAAGTGGAAAGGGTTAGATTAGATAGCCAGAGGTTCCTTCCTCTGAGGAAGGATATAGAGGATTCTCTATAATTCAATATATCTCTTCAGATCAGGCCATGGTTTTCCACCTTCTCTCCACCCCTATTTTCAACTCCCTTTCATGCACTGTCTTCCACCATTAGAAGACAAGCTCCTTGGGGGGAAGAATTGTCATTCTATGACCTGTATTTAGAACTGATTTTGAGACATGGGAGACACTGGCACAGGGCTGCCCAGCATGGCATGCCCATATCAATGAAGGAGCCAAGCTCTTTGAACAAAGCAGAACTTCAATAGCTCCAAGGAAACGTAAGATGAGCAAATCCACTCCAAATGTTCATATGGACTATTTGTATCTGACCTGTGGTAGAGTCTTATGACTTTGTACTGGTCTGATCAGATACACCATAATTCGATCCCAACATGGTGATGTCACTTTGGTGCTCTGATAGAATGAAGGACAACAACATTTGTATGTCCAGCACATAGCAAAGTGCCTGACACATGGTGAGCACTTAGTAAATGCTCTGGCTGGCTAGCTGTTTCTATATCTTCTTATTCTTTCATACATACATATATGTATGTGTATAATTATATGCATATTTGTAAATATTCATATACATATATATATATGGACATAGTTGCATTTGCTATAAACAACATATAGTCTTAGAAAATTTCCTAGAGCAATGACTGGTTATATGACTTAGCTAAGATCACAGCCAATATACATGGTCCTCAAATCTGGATCTTTCTAGCTCCAAGACCAACTCTCCATCCATGTCATGCTGCTTGTATATAAATGGAGGAGGGAACTGGGGTAGAAGAGAGAGGGGAGGCTAGCATGACATTGTGGATTGAGAGTTGTTCTTGAAGTCAGGAAGATCTAGGCTCACTTGCTATGATACATACTGGCTACATGACCCTGGGCAAGTCATATAATCACTCAGTGCTGTAGAAAACTAAGACTTTAATTTTCAGAAAAGACCCCAACCTGAATTGTTAAAAGATCTTCCTCATCTAGGAATTACCTGTATAAATGAATTCACAGGCCTAATTTCTATTCTTTAACCCTATAAATATATGTGGTATGTGTGTGTGTATCACTATAAATAGACTTTATATAGTTCAGTATTTCTAAGAGATTCTGTGAGATTAACAAGTTAAGAGAAATATAAAGAGAGGTATAAAAGCAAAAACTCTATTCATGTCTATTGGTCAAAAGTTATGACAGTGGTCTTGATTTTCTATCCAGAAAATAGATCAATGCATATTCACAACGTGTAATTCTAATAACAGACTGGGAAAGTGATACTTATAGTTCCCCTATCTATATAACTGAAACTACCTTCCAGATACATGGATTGCTGAGTAAGGAATTCAAATACAAGTAGTAACAACATTATAAATCACAATGACAAACCAGAATCTGAAGTAACAAACAAACCTCAGAATATTACAGAACTACATATTTTAAAATGAAATGAGTCAAAACAGAACTGGAAACTGGATCCAGGACATTTTTATTCATTGGATACTATAGTATAGAATTACAGTCATTCTTCCTTAATGAGAATAGGTGACAGGGAATGTATACAGGCTCAATTCTATCTATCTAGACTTCAAAGAAAGAAGCAAAAAGGCTTTTTTAAATTATTGCTTTGGTATATATCCGTGATTTCTTCAGAGAAAGGAATTCCCAGTGTAGAAACTCCCTTCACTGGCACGGATCAGTAATTTGTTTCTTTGAGAGTTGCCTAGATGGGATGAGTAGTTAAGGGACTTGCCTTTGGTCATACTCCCTGTCTGTGAGAGGTAGGCCTTGGGTCCAGGTCTTCCTGACTTCAAAGCTATCCTTCTGCTCACCCTGTTCTAGTGATCTTTGTGCATCACAGACCCCTGTGGCTTCCTTCTCCTCCTCCTCTGATTTGTGGGTTCCTCTCCAGAAATTCCATTTGAAAAAGTATGCGTGCAACTATATATCACTGATTCAGCTTCTGACTCTCCAGACAGTTCTACTACTTTGTCCTCTTCTCCCCCCATTTTTACTTCCTTTCAACACTGTCTTCATCCATTAGAACACAAGCTCTTTGAAGGCAGGGATTTTCATTTTCCTCATGTTTGTGTTTCTAGCATTTAGCACAGTCTGTCATGTAACAGTCTGGCATATAAATACTTACTAAATGTTTCCTAATCTAATCTAATGCCAAACTACCTTTCTATAGAAAGGTTGGGTAATAGAATATACTCAAATATACAGCCTCTGCTTAGTAAAAGGCCTTGTCAAATTCTTGTTTATGTAAATTGAGAAACCAGTTCTTCAACTATCCAACCACAGAACAACAAAGCAGTCATCTCAATACTCTCTGATTTAAGAACATAAAGCTGTGGAGTGATCTTGCTGCAAAGAACTTATGTCCCAACATGAAATTACCTTTTGGTCATTTATCATTTGGGCAGCTAGCTGGCACAGTAGCTAGAACTCCAGACCTGGAGTCAGGAAGATTCATCTTCCTGAGTTCAAATCTGGCCTCAGACACTTGCTAGCTGGAAGATGCTGTTTGTCGCAGTTTCCTCATCTCTAAAATGAGCTGGAGAAGGAAATGGCAAACCATTCCAGTATCACTGCCAAGAAAACTCCACAAGGCATAACAAGGAATTGAAGAACTGAACATTTGTCATTTAGTAGATCATAGATCATCTTCTGAATATGTCAACCCTGGGAGCTCCTTTACCAAGTCCTGACTTTCCATTACCCTGTTCTAAATGATCCCACTCCCAGTTCCACCAACAAAAAAAGAGTTTTTACTTATCATAGAAGACCAAGGAAGTTACAACTGTCTGTCATTTCCTAGCAAATCTGAGCCTACTAATCACAGTGATACTCCATCCAAACCCACAGAATACTAATTTCTGAACATGTTCAAACACAAAGTTCATTTTCTGACTGCCACAACAGTTCTAATTTACATAAATTCACTCCTCTTTTCTAAGTAATCTGTCATTTGAAAATCAAATAGTGAGGCAACCAGAGAAATATAGGAAGTTTTGTTGGAATGGATGCATTGTGAAGTCAGGGAAATTATTCACACAACAACTTACAGTATAAATGGAAAACACACTTAAAAGCAGATGAACTTCACTGATAGTGATAATCCCTCTTATTCCTAGAACACAAAAGATGAAGCCCACCTCCTTTCCCTAAGGAGATAAGTGGAAGACCATGGTTTACAGATGGGATAAATGTCCTATGTGGCTGCTTGTTGGTTGCTGTTCAGGTGTTTCAGTCATGTCTGACTCTTCATGACCCTGTAGGGTTTTCTTGATAAAGATACCGAAGTCATTTGCCATTTCTTTCTTCAACTCATTTTATAGATGAAGAACATGAGGCAAACAGGATTAAGGTCACACAGCTAAAAAGTATCTGAGGTCATGTTTGAACTCAGGTTTTCCCAACTCCTGGCCCAGAGCTCTATCCACTGGACCACCTAGGTGCTTGGCTATGCCGGTTAGTTTTGCTTGACTCTTTCTCTTTATTACATGGAACAGTTCAGTGGGTGAAGACTGGTATTAAGGAATGGTAGTAAAAAAAGACAAATGTCATCAATAAAATTTACAAGTAATAACAACATGCAATTTCATATTTTAAAGAAATATCAATGTTTTTACTACAGACTCTAGCAATACATGGCATTTTAATTTTCAGATAAACTTTCACAGCAAAAGTTACTCAAATAATCAAATTAAGTAGAAATAATAATAATAAATCATATTGTGTACTATCTCTAAGTCTTATGATTCTAATCTAAGAACATCTTATTAATAGAATTATAACAGAGTTGACAAATTTTGAAGATGAGCTATGTTGAATTAAAGTAAATCACAAATGACTAAAAATAACACATCTTTTCTAAAAGGCCTAAGCCAATGACTTCTGAACACCACTACCCTAAAACAACGGAGCTCTGACACACCTGAGGGTGAATATTTCAAATGAGCCTTACCCCTATGACCAACCTGAGCCCAGAATTCCTCATACCCCTCCCTTGATCTCCAGGCAGGAACAGTGGTTAGAAATCTGCCTTGCTAGCATGAGTCCCATGTCCACACATACATGCATACACATGTGCACGCACATGTGCACATGCATATCCTACTCTCAGAGATTAATAATCAAATTCACCTTTTTTGTTAGGGTAAAGGGAAATACAATCTATTGGCCAACAGCATCACTCAGAATCCTTAGGATTTTGTCACAGTTTGGCAAGAGGTTCCCTTCCCTGACTACCATTCTCTGCTCCTTCATGTTCATCTTTGCAGCCATCCCTTTGGTACCCCTATTCCACTCTTCCTTCCAATGTGTCCTTTGGAAATCTGGTTCTAGTGTTAGCAAACTATCATTTTGATAAGACTTGCATTCTTCTCTGAAAATTACTTTTATATATTTTGTATTTATTTGTAGGTGTACACATTGTTTTTTACCAATAGATTATGAACTCCTTGAAGGCAAGAACTGTTTCACTTTTGTCTTTGTAAATCTGGCATCTAGTACAGCATTGGGGTAGAATGGGAGCGTAATCAATGCTTGTAGGTCAGTAAGGTCTGCTCCATAGTGGAAGGGTAAACAGGTTTCAACAACAGAGATTTAGATGAGAAAATTTTTCTTGTGCAGGAGCTCAAATTATTCCCAAAAAGGTAGAGTTTACAAAAACAAATATGTAAATGGTTCATTTCCATTTTAATTAGCGATGCCTCTGCTTTCAAATCAATTTGTTTGTTGCCAAAAGATAAGGTGTTTAAATGTGCTGAGCTACCAGATTAATAACAGGATATTAAGCAGCTTCCAGAAAACCTCAGTAGTATAAATGTTGAGGTGAAACACAGTATACTCCCAGAGCTTTCAGCAGCCTAAAAAAAAAATCAATAAAATAAAAAAACTACTACTCCACCATCCAGCTTGCAACAACGAGAGTAAATCAAATTTAAAAAAATGACATTATTTCCCATTGGATTAAAATCACCACTGGTTTCAGGCACAGAGACACCCAGCTCTATCTGTTTTTCCAAGAGTAAATGCAAAGGGGTCTCTTTTGCAAAGGTCTCTGTGTTTATTATAGTTTACTATTTGAGCTAATGTGAAGCATTTATGTTTTAATCAGGGAAGCAGAAGGTCAAAAAAGTTTCAAACATACTGCATTCTTTCCCTTTCACAGGGTCAGGCAGTCCAGAGCAGTCCACTGCGGAATTGGGAACGGCAACTCTCCACCTGGAGCCACTGCTATCACATTCCGTATATTCGAAGTGGTAATCTTTCTGCAAACAATTACAAAAATACGTTATTCATTTCCGCAAGCACACACAAGAGTCCATGTCATCACAAATCCATTAGGAATTTTGCCAACTGCAATCTCTCAATTTGGGTACTTTGGAACCCTCCTACTCCTGCCTCCATGCCCTTTCCCTAACGATGTAAGTTCCTTGGGGGCTCATGTTGTATCCTCAGCACTTAGCACAACATCTGGCACATAGTCATCACTTAATAAATAGCTATTGGTTCATTGATTCTTTCATGTTGTAACCTCCCCTTAGCTACTCTTATCCACAACTGACCAGGCCCCCACATTTCCTTTTTCCCCACTTTCTTCTATAATTCTATGTTCTGAATGAGGAAAAGGTAGAACTAAATCATTCTACCTCAATCAGAGAGAAGAGGTGTCACAATCTCTCCTTGGTCCAGCCTAGTCAAGGATGAAAATACCACCCTTGCCTCTTTAGCAATATACCCCACTATCTCCCATCAATTCTGTGCTTGGTCCAAGGAGGAAGAGGAAAAAAGAGGTCTCATTCTCATTCAGTTTCAAACCTGACAGAGGGTAAAAGATTTAATCATCCAAATACTGAGTAGAAGACTTTCCAAGTTTTTAGGTGGCTCATGCAGGCTCAACACACACCCACCCCTAACATGCCATTTTTCAGCATATTTGCACAACATCAGTTACAAGGTTGAGACAAAATACTCTTCTCTATTTGATGCTACAAATTCTCACTTTGCTATTTCATAAGCAGCAAGCACACTACATCTCACTTATGATCAAATATAAGCTGGTATAAAGAATATCAACTCACCACTTAGGGGAGGGTGGTGGGTAGGAAAACTTTAAATCCATCTCGAAACTTTTTTACTACTTCAAAGAAAAGAGGATTTCTTTTGTCTTTCCTTGTCTTTTCTCTAGTCGTCCTTTCCAGAATAGGATGATAATGGCATTGATCAAAGTTAATACCAGGAGAAATAATATATGTATTTTATCGGGGTGATTTTGAAAGGCTCTTCTTCACAGAGACTGGGGACGGTATGTCCACATGTAATATCAGACTTCTCAAATAATTTAGTTATATTCGTTGAACTTTCTTCCTCTTTTTTATTCTTTCTTATAAAGGGTAGCTTTCTGGGATAGGGAAGGATATAGTAAGAAATGCAAGTCTGATAAAAAAATAAAAATTAAAAAAAAAGGGAAAAGGCAGCCATTTTCTGACCATCTCTATTCCTTTTTACCTACTTCAACTGCTGCAAGTAATAAAGAGAATACCTTCTATTTGTTTGACATTTTTCACTTTACAAATACTCCAACATACCTCCCTTCATTTAAGTTAAGTGGCACAGTAAGTAGAGAACTGGTCAGGAGAAAGAAAGACGAGTTCAAACCTGTTTTCAGAAATGTGCTTGTTGAATATAGCAACCTCCTGTTTGATAAACCCAAAGACCCCAGCTTCTGGGATAAGAAAAAAATTGCTGGGAAAACTGGTTAACTGTGTGGCGGAAATTAGGCATAGACCCATGCCTAACACCGTGCACAAGAATAAAGTCTAGATGGGTACATGATTTAGGTATAAACATTGATACCATGAATAAACTGAAGAAGCAAGGAATAGTGTATTTATCAGATTTATGGAGAGGAGAAGAATTTTTTTCTAAAGAAA
>JAQQSK010011134.1:0-12395 GCA_028658325.1 Potorous gilbertii | reverse complement strand
CTCTGCTGGCTCCTCTCAGTGCCGCGTGGCCGGGGCGGGGGAGGGGAGCACTCGGCCGGGCAGGGCTTCGCTCCCGACCGGGGCACCCCTGCGGTCGGTTCTTCCGGGCTCTCTGCAACGGAAATCTCCTTCACTGTGTTGCTGCGCGGCTTCCACTGTTCCAGAATTTGTCAGGAGTTCTTTTTACAGGAAATCTATGGGCTGTGGGTTCGGACCTAGCATAGGTGAGTCTTTCTACTCCGCCATCTTGGCTCCGCCCCCTCCGAAAGGGATTACTTTTACTTTAGGTTTGGATCTTAAGGTACAATGACATGTGTTACAACAAGCTTAATAAGCAATTAAGTTTTATTACTGCAAATAGTGCAAGTTACCAAGTGTATACACATAAACAGTAGATAATTAATTGTTAAGACAGAATAGACAAAGAAAAAATGTACTTCAGGCAGGTCTGAGCTCCAGCATTTGGCACAACCGGGAAGGCTGAAAGGGGGGAGCAGTCGGCCAAGGTCCTGGCTGGGAGAGCAGAAATGGGCGTCTCCACTTCTGCAGCAAAAGACCTCCAGAGATCTTTTTCTCCCTCAGTCCCTTTATACATGTAACTTTAGGGAAAAGAGGACGTTAGAACAAAGAAGGAGCTCTGGCCCAAAGTTTCAGCTGTTGACTTTGATGTATGTGCCCTTGAACACAGACACCTCTTCCCTTAAGGAGTTTTATGACTCTTAAGATAAGGGTCCCTTTGCCCTGGCTGCATGCTTCATCAATTCTGCTGCTTCCCCTGGCGCTCCCAGTTAAACATATCAACTTTAGGTTACATTCCCTATGTTAGGTCATGTGGTGGTCATGCAAGGGGCTGGGGAGAATGTTCCTCAGTTTTCCCACCGTTGGCCCTTAGATTTGACCCAGACCCTGGCTGGGAATCACATAATCCCCCAAATTAGAGGAGAACAATACACATCATCCTAAATCAGAGGAGAACTTTAAACGTCATCCCGCAATTAGAGGAGAGCAAAAGCTCACTTGTAAAAAGAAAATCACTGTAATAGTGCAGAAATGAAAGAAGTTATACAATTGAAAATATAAGACCCAAAGATTAAAACCAGCAGTACTAACAATAGCATAGGTAAAAAGAATAGAAAAATGATTTCCACCAATCCCATAAGGAAAGAGAAGGGAATAATTGTTGTGTAGTATCTTTCGTCCAAACAGCTGCAAAATAAAGGTGATGTATGTTTGTGAGTATTCCTTGTGGATTGTTTATATACATACAACAGGAAATATTTACTACTATGCATATACCTCCCTCTGCTGCTCAAAGATAGTCTAAGGCTATACAGTTGTCTATTACTTAATGGGCTAGGAATCCAAGGATTCTTGTAGATTTTGCAAACCTTCAGCTGTTTCAATAGCTATGACTTCCATAGTGTCAATTCATGGTCAATATATCCCACTCAAGGGATTAAAAAGGAGGTGGTTTTGCATATCTACCACAAGTAATTGTCCCAAGAGCTTCTTTTTACTCTCCCCTGAACAGTTGATATAGTGTAATTATACAACTGTGTTCCAGGATTTACTACTCCTAAAGTATGTTGTCCAGTTTTTATATGGACTTAGACTTTGAAAAGCATTCAGTGTAGTAATCATGTTCCAATAAGTTAAATATGATAAAGGCATATTAGATTTTCACATACAGATATATTCCATTGGGGGCACACATGGTATTAAAAATAGTAGTATTTAACAATAATTCAATAGATTGTCCCCATGGAGAGGTATCATTACAGGATGGAAGTAAAAAAGGACTTAAATCAGTTTTGTCCAATTACTTATATATCTGCCAAGAAGGGGGCTTGTTATGTGGAGGTTTTAATTTAGTAGCATTCCTAGAACTGTTACCTAGTCTTTTTTTAAAAATTATTTTATTTGTTTTTAGTTTTCTATAATCACTTCCATATATCTTAGATTTTTTCCCCTCCCTCCCCGAGATGGCGTGCAATCTTATAATAGGTTCTACACATAACATTCTTATTAAATACACTTTCACTTTTGTCATGTTGCATAGAAGAATTAAAATGAATGAGAGAAATCATAAAACAAAACAAAACATAACACAAGAGAAAATGGTCTGCTTCATTATGTGATCCAACTCCATAGTTTTTTTCTCTGGATGTGGAAGGTGTTTTGCCTCCAGAGTGCATTGGGAATTTTTTAGGTCCTTGCATTACTGTGAAGGACTAAGTCTACCAGACAAGTTCCTCATACACTGTGGTTGTTGCTGTGTACAAAGTTCTGATTCTGCTCCTTTCCCTCAGCATCAGTTCATATAAGTCTTTCCAGGCTTCTCTGAAGTCTTCCTGTTCATCATTTCTTACAGCACAATAGTATTCTATTACGTTCATATACCACAACTTGTTCAGCCATTCCCCAGTTGATGGGCATCCCCTTGATTTCCAGTTCTTGGCCACCAGAAAGAGAACTGCTATAAATATTTTTGTTCATGTGGGATCCTTTCCCATTTTTATGGTCTCTTTGGGATACAGTCCTAGAAGCTGTATTGCTGGGTCAAAGGGTATGCACATTTTTTTAGCTCTTTGAGGATAGTTCCAAATTGCTTTGTAGAATGGTTAAATCAGCTCACAGCTCCACTAGCAATGAATTAGTGTACCTAGTCTTAAATTAGAATTAGTAGAATTAGGAAACCAATTACTACAATTAGTAGGTACATACATGGGAACTTTAGTCCTTTTAAAAAGCTGTTGGGGTCTTAGTATGGTCACACATCATATGAGTAAAGTTTGGAGAAGTGAATGCAATTATATTTACACTCACACAAGTATATGTGAAAGGGCCTACTTGAGCTTTCCCTTCTATAGTAATCAATACAGGTCCATAATGTTGACTTTCATTATAAGTGATTATAAAATTTTTGTCCAGCATTAAAGCAAGCTACTTCCTTGAAAGTCTCTTTTCTGGGTTGTACTTGAAACAAAGGTGTCACATATTTGGTAGAAGGTTATGGCAGGGGCATGTTGGACTGATCTTGTAGTCCTCTGCACTGTGGGGGTCCTTGTCGCACCTGAGGATGAATCTGACAAACCTAGCAATCCCGTGGTTCAGTATCCGCCATTTCTTGTCCCAGTCACACTGGGAATTTTGCTGCCACTGACCAGAGACCGTTAGGCCAAGGAATGACCGGATCCCTATAAAATATTATTCATGCAAAAAACATCTGGGTTAATGGATAGTGGTACATTTTATCATCCCCAGGGAAGGCCACTATCACAGTATTATTATCTCCCGTAGCAATAGTCTCTGCTGCCTTGGGAATGTTGGTAGGATGTTGTTTCACCACACAAAGATTAGTGTCTCCAAAGCCACCATGCTTTGTGACAATGGTGGATGGTTCAGCCATTTGTTCTGCATCTCTCACCAGACCTTTAGTCACAACTGTTTGGCCAATTCTTGAATTCAATAGAGCACACCCTAGGCTCAGGTCCTAAGTTTTGCATTGTAACTTTAATTTCCCCATTGTAATCTGAATCAACAACCCCTCACAGTATGTGTATTCTTATCGGAGCCAAACTAGAATGAGGTAATGTATGGCCCCAGTATCCAGGGGGAATTTGCATACCAGTTCCCCTTGAGGCTGTAACTACTTTCCCTGGGGGCAATTCCAAAGGCGTGAGGGGTATGTAAATCATACTGAGAGTGGGCTTGTGGATTCACAACCTACCACTTCAAAGTAACATTATTAGCCTCTCAGCCCTGATTTGTAAATTAGGGGTCATCCTACTTAAAGGAAGGAGCCCATCCTTTAAGGGTCTATTGTTCAGTTGCTTTAAAGCTTCGAGCAAATTATCTTTCCAGTGCTGATGGGTATTCCTCAAATACTGAAGCTTTTCCTTTAATACCCCTTTCATTAGTTCTGTTAAACCTGCAGCTTGAGGATAGTAGGGAATATGATAAATCCATTCAACACTATGATAGGCACAGTATGAATTTATTTCTCTTCCTTTAAAATGAGTCCCATTGATGAGGTTTAGGGATGCTGGGGACCCCAAAATACTGACACACTGGGTCCTGCTTGAATGGATTCGACACAAGCCTTCTTAAAGCCAAAGAAAAACAAAGTTTATTAAAGATTCACCCCAGTGGGTTGACTCTTAAGGAGCCTAAGCTTTTGTAATGCTTGTGTTCACAAGCTGGCCAGATAGAATCTCAGCTGGACAGAGCACCTTCATGGAGGTGAGATGGAACTTGAACACAGAAAAGGACTCAGGGAAGAATCCAGGTGTCGCCAGGTAGTCTGGGGTCCCAGGAATGGTCTTCATAGATCAACCCTAGGGAGGATCCTGATGGGAGTGGCTGGTAGTCCAGGTAATCCAGGCTGGGCAACTTGGACTTCAAGAGAATGCTAAGTAGTTGGGAATATCGAAAGTATGCTAGGATCAAAGGAAGGGAATGGTAAACGGTGATCACATGGGAAGTATCCAGACTGGGAGAAATGGAAGTGGAATCCTAGGACACCCCCCCCCCCCCCAGCCCCCAAGGCCAGACTTTCTAGGACCCTTCAGACAAATGTGAGAAAAGCTTTCCTGATACAAGGGGGAAAGGTCTTGGCCTTATACCCCATCACCATTATCACTTTGAATTTGAGTAGGGGTGCCATAATATAACTCAATAACATCTAAAGTTACAGTTGTATTTTTATGAGTTGCATTTTTGTTTGGGTAGGCCACTAGGACTCCAGAAAACGTGTCCATGCAGGTACAGATATAGCTACACCCTCTATCTATTGGCAGAGGACCAATAAAATCAATTTGCCAAGTCTGAGCAGGTGTTTGACCACGGGCTATTTTAACCTTTAACAGTGCTGGGAATGGACCTCTCCTTTTCAGTTTGACATATAGTACATTCTGATTGAAGTTATTTTGAGAGAGACAGAGACAGAGGCAGAGACAGACGGAGAGAGACAAAGAGACAGAGATAGAGAGAGAGAGAGAGAGGGAGAAAGAGAGAGAGAGAGAGAGAGAGAGAGAGAGAGAGAGAGAGAGAGAGAGAGGGAGAGAGAGAGAGAGAGAGAGACATTCCCCTATCCATTGTCCACCTGTGGGATGCTTGTGGTCCTAAATGTTCTGCATGTTGGTGCACCCACTGTGCTAGAGAATTATCCTCTTAAGTGTCCTGCTTGTTTTGAAGGTTGGGTATCTTAGCTAAATGATCAGCATGGGTGTCATACTCACATTCCAGAGTGTCCACTGAAGCATGGGCATCTACATGAAAAACTGAGAGATTCATTTGACGTGACCATTCCCAAATATCTTTCCACAATTCTTTTCCCCATACTTCTTTGTCCTGAATTTGCCAGTGATTTCCGTTCCATATTGGCATCCAGGTTGAAAGGCCATTAGCAATGGCCCAAGAGTCAGTGAATATGTGACATTCCTTTCCTTGCTCTGTTTTTATAGCCAAATGAACTGCTACCAACTCTGCAAGTTGGCTGCTTCCTCTTTGCCCTGAACTCTCAAGTGTCACTTTTGTGCTCGGGTTATAAGGCACTGCTTTCCAGTATCTCACTTGTCCTACATACTTAGCAGACCTGTCTGTAAACCAAGCATGTTTCTTATTTTCTGGGCTTAAAGTACTATATCCTTGTCCCCATTTAACTAGAGAGGCCTATACTGGGGTGGAAGGATTGATATCAGTCCTCTCTGAACTAAGTTCAGACACCTTTTTATGTAATTGTGATATTCCTGTTTTTCCTGTGTTAGCTCTATTTTGAATATACCATTTCTGTTAAATAATTGTAGCTTCCTGTGCATGGCCTATTTTATGGGAGGCTGGAGTACTCATAATCTTTTGCGTTATAGGAATTTTGGGTCACAGTACCACATCATGCCCTACTGGGAGCTGTTTTGTTTCCACAAGAGCCCAGTAAGCTACTAATAATTATTGCTCAAAGGGGGAATAATTTATTTCTGCAGCAGATAGTTTTTGGGACCAAAATCCTAAAGGAACCATTTTCCCCTGTTTTTGCCACAGGCTGCTGTCAGCATAGATTTCCTGTGTGGACACTTGTAGTTCTACAGGCCCTTCCTGCATAGGCCATAAATCTAATGCAGTTTTAATGGCTGCTTTAGCCTCCTTAAAGGCTTTTTCCTCATCTGAACTGCAAGAAAATTCATACTTCTTTTGGATTGCTTTATATAAGGGGCGTAGTATTTGTCCCAAATGTGGTATATGTGTTCTCTAGTACCTAAATAAACCTATACGTTTCTGAGCCTCCTTCTTACCTGTGGGAGGAAGAAAATCTAATATTTTCTGTCTAGCTTTGGGAAGTATTTCTCTGTGCCCTAATGAAATCCTAAAAATATAACAATTTGAGAGGGGCCCTGTACCTTTGCAGGATTGATCTCCCACCCCTTCTCCTCTAAATATTCCACCAAGTCATATAATTCTTATCCTACTGGAGTTTTCTCCTCCCCCTCTATCATGATATCATCTATATAATGAGTCATCTGAACATGTGAGTGTTTAAAATCATCTAGATGTTCTGCTACTATCCTATGGCATATAGTTGGGCTATGGAGGTATTCTTGTGGGGGGCAGGTGAAAGTGTATTGCCTTCCTTGCCGTTTAAATGCAAATTACTGGCTTTGAGCAGGGTCTATTGGAATGCTAAAGAAATCTTTAGCCAAATCTCTCACTGCACACCAGTGTCCTAAGTATATCTGCACCGGCTCTATCAGGGTTATGGTATCTGGTACAGCAGCATATAAAGGTGGAGTAACTTTATTTAATTGTCTGTAATCTACTCTCATTCTACTTGAACCCTCTGATTTGTGGATGGGCCACATTAGGTTATTCTATTCTGTGTTTACAGGTACTAGAACCCCCACCTCTACATGTTCTTATATAGCATTGGTTATTTCCTCCTGTCCTCCCAGTATGTGATACCGCTTTAGTAGGGAAGGGCAAAGATACGGGGGACATGTTTAATTTTCCTACAAGCACCATCCTAATTGAGAAGCACCATACTGCAAATTGATATCTACCTTCTGGCAATTGTAATGTCATACCTCTGAGAATGTCAATGGGAACTATTACCACTGAATATTCTCTATGAGGAAGTTGTCCAATTTTCATAAATAATTTGTTTAGCTACTATTTCTCTTCCTCCTAACCTGGTGATGTTTATCGGACATCCATGTGCAGACTTAGCTGGGTTCCCATACATTAATGAGATCTCTGCCCCCGCGTCCAACAGAGTTTTAGTCATTGCCCTAGACCCATATTTCCAATATATAATAATAAGAATATGTGGTCTATAGTCTCTTCTTACTGTGTGAACTTCTACCAGTGTTTGACCTTCGCCCTAATCTCCCTTCAGATAAAGGATAGACTGGGGGCATCAAGGGAGGGGCTGATGGTTCAGATTGTATCTCTCTAACTGCCTTTCCTCTCAACCAGTTCTCTTTGTACATATGGTATAACTCATTTCTGGAGGCTCCATCAGTTTTGTTTTGTCTACTGCTCTTATCAGGGCAGCAAACAAGTGCTTTTGGGGAATCCTATTCTCAGACCTTCTTTCCCCTTTCTCACTCCCTCATTCTTTCTGTTGTTTTCCCATTCCCCTAGTTGTGAAATTTTTTTCCAGTACTTCATTTAAAGGCTTCTGAGCTTCACTTAACAATAGAGTCGTGATCTGTTGGGGTGGGCGTTGTATGTTCCTGTGAGGGACTTCTAACAGGGGTTAGATGGTAATGGTCTTCATCCCCCACCATAATAGCTGTTTTCATAACTTCCTCTTTCAATTTCTGTATCCCATCCCTTAGGGCATACCAAGGTCTGTCTGATCATGGCCACATCAAGTCTGCAGGGTATTGTTTGTTACAACCCTCTGCTGCCAAGGCCAGTAAGTTAGTATCTGTGCCTGCAGCATCTCCCACCAAGCCATGATCCTGTATAGCTTCCTGTACCAAAGAATTAGTGCTAATCCCTACAAACCTCATGCAGTCTGTATTGTCCACCCATATCCCTCCAGCTCCTGCATTGTTCGTTCTAACCATCCAGGAAATCAGGCTCAGCTGGCTTTTGGGTAAATCCACTCAAAATATCTGTCACTTTCTGCTGTGTAAAATCTTCAGTAATGGTTTTAAACACCTTGTTTCCTCCCCGATCCTACTCTTTTCTGTGGGTGATGCGTCTGACCTCATTACCTACATCTAGGTATGCAGCCTCATGCTCGTCCCATGTCTTCTCATGTAAGGTCTGTTCTTCCTCAAATATCACCATTCGCATTTATCAGGGTCCCATTCAGCTGTTGCAGTTGCAATTACTGCATAAACTTTTCTCTTGTTAATTTTCTTTTTCTGTTTATGGTATTTGTATTGGGGAACCTTTATGGCTGCCTTTTCTGCCACTCCCTGATAATTTCTTACTTGATCTCCCAAAATAAAATTTTGATATTGCGGCATTGCATAGTTTCTTTCGTAATTTGGCTAATTCCTTTTCACAGGCAATCTTCTCTTTTACTGCTTTATCCCTTTGTGCACACATTTTCTTATACCCAACCCCGTTGATTGAGGCTAAGGGCTTCTTTTCCTTTTTTCCAAGCAATGGGCAACATCTAGTGACTCAGTTTGTTTGAGCCTACTCCCCTATTCTTCATTAGGTCTTGCACTTTGTTCTCTTCTTGGCTCTTGGTTAATTTCCTTGAGGTTGCAGGGATGCTGGGAGGGACTAGGCCTAGTTGAGGAGCGGGGTCCAGGGCTCTCTGGAAGGCTTTGAAGCAAAGATGGTGATTTGGGGCATGGAAGGAGCTGTGAGTGCATGACTTTTCTTAAACTTTCTCATTGGTTCTTGTTAATCCAGCAGTGGAGTTTGGGTTTTGTTTTTGCTGAAAAGTTCATTTGTAGTTAGGGAATTAAATGCTAAAGGGGAGTGTGGTGGGTAGAAATCATTGATATCTCTGATTAGTCCTGTCTGATCTTCTCAAGTTGATAAACTCCAGCCTTCAGATAGTGCTCCATTTAGTTAGTGTTGACCTGGAATGGCTTCTAGATGTACTGTAAGGAGTCACCTGCATCTAGAGGCTACTTGGGTTCTAGTTCTGGATCTTCCGTTTGTGCCTCCTAGAGCCCTAGGCAGCTGTCTCTGTCTCTCTCTCTGTGTGTCTCTCTCTGTCTCTTTCTCTCTGTATCTTTATCTCTGTCTCTATCTCTGTCTCTTTCTCACTGTCTCTCTCTGTCTTTCTCTCTCTCTCTCTCTCTCTGTCTCTCCCCCTCTGTCTCTTTCTCTGTCTCTTTTTCTCTCTGCCTCTCTCTGTCTCTTTGTCTCTCTCTTTCTGTCTCTTTCTCCTTCTCTTTCCTTTTCTCTCTCTCTCTCCTCTCTCTCTCCATCTTTCTCTCTCTGTCTGTCTCGCTTTTTCTTTCTCTGTCTCTGCCTTTATCTCTCTCAGTCTCTGCCTCTGTCTCTCTCTCTTTCTCTGTCTCTGTCTCTTTCTCTGTCTTTCTCTTTCTGTCTCTCTCTCTCTCTCTCTTTCTCTCTCAGTAACTTACTGAAAAGTGGCAAGTCTGCATTGATAGAATTCTCTAAGGTGCTGAGGTCACAAAATTGAAAGTTGGGTTGTGGTTGTTGTTTATTAACAAAGCCCACCACAGTGACTTAGATGCTTAAAAATATTTGCTGAATTGAAAGTTTAGGTCCATTCATGAATGTGGCATTTTGGATTGCCTATTTGTTTTAAGGTAATTTCTGCTACCCAGGAAGGAAATTTACAATCTCTCACATTCAGAATGTGGGATTGGGGAGGGGGAGGTCCCTTCTTTAAATTCTGTGGTCACCACCTCCCTTCCCCCCCCCCCCCATTTTATAGATGGGAGAACTGAAGCAAAGGGAGTTGAATAGGCTCAAAGTCACAGAGCCTTCGTGTGGAGGGTGACTACCCCCTGTGAGTGACCCAGGCTTTGATGGTGGCCCATTGGCCTTTCTGATGGTTTTAAATGTTAAGATAGAACTTTGTACCTTCCTCGTTGTCCTTTCTAGCTCACTGCTCTAAGGATGGACCAGTTTTATATGAGGAGGCAAACATCCCTATTCTTTTGAACAGGCCTTGTGGGTGAGGACCAGGGCTACAGCATTGTCCAGAAACTCTCATTAGGTGCCTCTGGGTAAAGGGGTCCTGGTCCTGGGACACAGAGAGGTAGAAGATTCTTGACCTTGCTTTAGAAGAGCTCCAGGTCTGGCCGAGGAGATGCAACAAAGTTTAGCAGGACCAATGTAGCATCTGCTAGGTAACATAAGGGCAAGGGGGCTCAATATTGCTGTACGGAGAGGCCACTAGGGGGCACCACATTGTGCAGTGTGCCTGCAGACCTGGAGTCAAGGAAGACCTAAGGTCAGATTGGCCTCAGACACTGTCATGGGACTCTGGGAAAGTCATTTAACCCTTCTTTGTCTCAGTTGTACCATCTGTAAAATGAGGATAATAGCATCTACATCCCAGGATTGTTGTGAGGATCAAGTGAGATAATATTTGTAAAGTACATTGCAAACCTTAAAGTGCTAGCTCTAATTATGGCACTGGTTCTTCCTGGCTTTTAGGCCTAGCTACCTGCCACTATTTGCATCAGTTTGAGCAAGTCTCCTCTCTCTGGATCCATTTGCTCTCTCAAGGAATTACACTAGATGACCATAAAGCCCCTTCCAGTTACTTATTTTTTAGTTTTAGATTTTTATTCTGAACTTAAACTCCAAAAAAGTAGCATTTTCCATATACTCAGTAGAACATAAAAAAGAAGATTGATCATGTGTGAAACCATGAAACTCTGTTTCATACTGATGGCTTTAAAATTTGTAAGTGTGTGTGTGTGTGTGTGTGTGTGTGTGTGTGTGCGTATTAAAAAAAACCCACGTTACTTTCAGAACTTTCTGACCTGTCTGCTTCCTTCTGTTGTCTTCTGTGCATTAAAAAAAATATTTCAGTGGCTCTCTTTTTTTGCATCATTACTGCTAACTCCTACCCCTTAACTCCTTGCAATATACATTAATTTTTTTCTTTGGTAGTATTTTTGTACCTCTTACCATTTGGCCAGTTCTGATTTTTATGGAGTTATTTTCTTCAGTACTGTTATGTACCTCTTTTACAAAGCTGTTAATTTTCTTTTCATAACTTTCATTTCTTTTTCCATTTTCCCCTCTACTGTTTGCATTTGATTTTTAGGATACTATTTTTGCTCTTTTAAAAAAGTCCAAAAGGAATGCTTGTCAGACTAGTGTCCCAGCGTTATTTTCTTTGAGCCTTTGCTTGTCTGTATTCTCACTTCATTGTCTTCTTCTGTCTTGAGTTTCCCTGTTATTGCAGTAGCTCTTTATGGTCAGGTTCTTTTATTCTCATTTGCTCATTCTTCTAGCCTCTTTCCTGCCTTTGGACTTGATGTTAGGGCTGAGCACTTTGCACTTCGGTAGGAGCTAGGGGAATGTCTGTCCTGGCCTTCTGTCCCCTTCCATCCTTCTGTTGTTTTCACAGTTCTGGTGAGATCTGAGGTGAGGTCTGTTCCCTCCTAGTCTGGGCTCTGAAAGTTCCTGACCTAGGCTTGAGTTTATTGACTTGTCCCTGGTTGGGAATTTCATTGGAAAGCTGCTGGATTCAGTCACTACTGACATGCTGGGAGGGTGCCCTTTCGTCTGGGACTCCTGCCCTGGTTATCCTACTGTAGGCTTATGGTGAAAGGCTGGAAATGGGTGACTGCTTCTGCCTCTGAAATCAGAGCTACCGGTACTTTTCTGTAACACGTTCCTTGCTCAGTACACTTGTGGGCCCACACTCTCTGCCCTGGATCTGGCAGCTGGAATTGGGTAGTGGCTATAGAGGTGCCATATGGTCCCTGTTCCTGCCCCTAGTGCTAGTTCAGGGATCCCCTGAGATTTTTTTTCTGCCATGGTGCCCTGTCTCAGCCCTTAGGCCTGTCAGTCCCTGGGTGCTGGAATGCTTACTGCAACTACTGCTGGGCTATGTTCTAGACCAGCCCCTGCCGCAGTGTCCACAGACCTCCCACTCTAGCTTCCTAAGCTACCCTGGGCTGCAAAAGAATGCACTGTGACTTTTTCTGGGCTTTCTCCAATCAGAACTTAGACTGATACATTTTCTAGATCTTTGTCAAGTCTGGTTCAGTCTGATACAAATTTCAGGGTTTTACTAGTGTAGGCATGTTGGAGCTTGGAGTCTGCCCAGGCGTTTTTGCCCTGTAGTCTACTCATTCTAGTTAGTAATTTCTGAGTAATGGTAAGTAAGGTGGGATCAGATTGTGGAGGGCTTCAAATGCCAGGCTTATGTTGTAACTAGTGGGAACCATTGACCATTTTTGGCCAGGGAATGAGAATCATATGGAAAGAAC